>WBMZ01002013.1:212701-299875 GCA_013400975.1 Atrichornis clamosus
TGTTCTTGTTGTTTGGACTAGATGGCCTCTAATGGTCCCTTCCAACCTAGACCATTCTGTGATTCTCTGATAATCCAGGGAAATCTCACAGCAGTCGCAGGCAGGAACAGTGGGACAGGGCAGGATGCCCACCCCTAGGGACACACAGCCCAGCACTGCCTCCACACATCACTCATCCAGCCCGAAAACCATCAGGGTTTCCCTTCTAAAGGCAAAATAAGCCACAGATATTCCTTCACCAAACAATAACATGAACCAAAAATACTGTTGGCATGGGATAACGCTATCCCTGACTCCCCATACATGCAGGGAGGAGCAAGGTGTGTGTTTCCAGAGACAGAAGAAGTGAATCCTCCAACACTTCTATCTACGTGACATAATTTACATCATGCCCTGGGACCAGTGGAGATGTAATCATGTCCCTTGATGGATGGCCGTGCACGAGGGTGCAAATTGCATTATTGACCCGCTGAGTCCGGGCTGCTTCGCTTGCCTTGGCCAGGGAGGGGCGGCAATGGGGATGTTTTATCCACCCAAGCAGATTTTGAAGGTGTGTGAGGCTCTTTCAAGCCTGATTCTTTTTGTCCTGCCAGCCAGGCCCCGTCTCTTTTAACCCCCAGTTAAAAGCTGCCGCTGAAGGGACATGTGGCAGGCACAGAACTTGCAAATGAGGCCGTTCCCACCTGCTCCTGCACAATGCAAATCCTGTTCATCCAGGGCGAGGGGGCACCTCCACCGCTGCTGCCGGGAGCCCCTGGGCCGAGCCAGCGCCACACCAGCGCTCCCATTAGGCCGCCGTGGCTGGGGCAAGAGCTCTGCGCTCAGGATCCTGCCGGGAGCATCCCCTGCCGTGGGATGCGAAATGACTCTCCTCCTCGCCTGGATAATAAAAGCTAATTAGCAAAAAAAAAGACCAGAAACTCTCCCCCCCCCCCCNCCCCAAATAAAAACAAAACAAAAAAAAAAAAACCAAATGAGATATTTACATTTTATATATTCCGTTTCTATTTCTCTTGCTGATGTCGGGGCAGCGCTGGCTCCTCCAGGCACTGAGTAGCACAGTCAGCACCCAACAATCCTTCTCCAAGCCCTACAGTGAGGCAAAGCATTGGGATCTATTTCAAACCCCTTGTTCATGGCTGCTGCACGGTCAAGGAAAGGCGGCAGGGGGTCGGATATTTCCAGGGAAGGAGAGAACGTCCCACGCGTTCCGTGGGCGCTCCGCAGACATCGCCGCCGAGCAGGGCTCACCCTCTCCCCCTGCAAAACCATTCATCCCTTAGCGCTGGGGCCGCTGCCCAAATTCTTCAGGGCGGCCAAAATCCGTCACCCGCTTCCCTCGTCCAGCCCCTCCAAGGGTGAGCCGCGTCCCGGGGCTGCGGCGGTCACGTGCGGGGCAGAAAAATGCAAAGCACAAGTAATTATCTGTTGCGGAGCCCTGTTAATGATTAAGTTTGGGAGACGCTAACAATCAAGCCTTTTGAAAGGACTACAAGGGTTTCAGAGTGTTTCCTCCGAACCATGTGACGGCAAATTGTTCCGAGTAGACGGCTCTTAATTCAAATGCTCGTTGTCATGGGGACGGGATAGCACCCCTCCTATTCAGGGATGCCACACAAGCAGCCTACTATTTGCCACAATAGGCTTTTTAGTTCAGGCTACACTTTATAAATAGCCAAAAAAAAAAAAAAACAACCCAAAAAACCCTAGAGATTAATATCGGCGTTCGCCTTTCCTAGCACAGCACAGGCCAGAGGGTACCCGGGCTGGAAAAAGAGCTGTGAGCACATGGATGGATGGATGGATGGATGGACAGATATGGGAAGAGGATCACTGTGGTTCGTGCTCTCGTGGTGTTGATGGGGTTCATCCACGTGTGCATGGGCGGGAGGTTCCCTCTAATCCCAAAACGTCACTGGCAAGGTCGCGTCTGCCTCGTCCTGGAGACCAAAATCTGCCTGGATGCTGCCAAGGCATCAGCAGGAGCCATCACTGGCACTGGCTGGGAAACCAGACACGGACAAACGTGAAGAAACAGGCTCGGGTTCTCCCAAAGCCAAGCATCACTGGATCAGCTGTAGCATCACCTATCGCGTTGCATCTCTTCCCACACACGGACATTTGGAGGGCTCTCCCACAGTTCATGAAGAGCATCCAGGCTTTGCTGCTTCACCCAGCTCCTGTAATCACTGGGACAACCGATTGGAGCAGCACCCGAGAGCCCTGAGGAGATGCTGGAGCTGATTTCTCAGTGCCTGCTGGTGACAACGTGCTTCAAACTCCTGGGACTCATTCTGGTGGCTGAACCCAAGGAAAAACCAAACCCTGCTGCTGAGAGGGATGGAGAAGCTGAAACCTTTGGACAGGCTCTGTTTGTTCACTTGGAGCTGCCAAATTTGGGCTAAAATCAGCTGTGACACCGACAGCTGCTGCACGAGCTGCTCGCTCACCTTCTGCTCACAGGGGCCAGGGAAACATTTGTACAAAATATGAAATCAGTTCCCAGGAGCTGCTGAAACACGCTAGGAATTTCTGGAACAAATCTTGCAGGCTTTAAGAGCTTTGTTCACGTTCGGGGTTGCAAGCACGGGACCAGCAGGATTTAACAGTGGATCCCTGTGAGTGCGTGTGTTCAATCGGTGCCTCGGGACACCCCAGTTAAGTGAGCTCCAGCAGGGGCAGGATCAGCTCATGGGTGCTTATTAAACACATGGAAAGCTCGCCTGGCTCAGGATCACCAGCAGCTGGGGGAGAGCACCACTACACCCTGCCCAGCCCTGGGCTGGAGGCTGCTGGAGAGGGACGTGGGGTTTGCAGAGCTTTTGTTCTCACCCTGCCCCAAAACTCTTTTATTTTCCCTTAGGTGAAGCACAAAACCACAAAACCCCCGCGGCTGGGAGGCGGCACGGGAGGGCCAGGGTGCCACCGAAGGGTTCCGACCTGCTCCCACCGAAAGCACCCGGGGCTTCACACTCCAGAGGGAACAGCCACGACAGCTTTATTGTTTCCCCTGACGAGGAGGGAGGAGAACCACCACCTTCTCGCGTGGGAGCAGCGCTGAAGGGGAGAAGGGACCTGCTAGACGGATGAGTCATTTCCACCGCCACCTCCTCCCCCAGTGCTGAGCGTCCTCAGAAAAGAACAGGAGGCAATCCTTCCCCTCCAGGCTCCCTCGCTGCCGGCAAGGGGAAGGAAAAAAACCCCCCGAGCGCAGCCAAAACCCCATCCCTGCAGGATGTGTGCGCCCCCCCCCCAGATCCAGCAGAGATGGAGCCAGTGCTCTCGGAGCAACGCAGGCACCCATCAGCATCACCCTGGGGCGCGCACTCAGACCACAGCAGCAGCCACCCAAGAATGTGATTTCCCAGCTCAGGGTTTCCCCCTCAACAGCATCCCAAGCCAAGAGGATGGTGGGGACAACCCTGCTGATGGGTGGCAGCGTGTCCCAGCCCCCCAAAACTAGCTCCATGGAGATGCGTGCTGCAGCATCCCCCAGCACAGGCTCCAGGTGTGATGACGAGGAAAACCTCCATCCTCATTACTAAAACAACTGGAAAAGGCAAAAGGGAGCATCAGACCTCTCCCAGGGGTCCTACCCCTCACTCCCACCTTGGGAGAGTGGGGAGGGACAACTCACACCTGCCCAGATTGCCTTCCAGGCTGGTGCTTGTCTCACCTTGCAGCTCCAGGCCTGACCCTGCAGGCAGAAACCTCCTGCAAAGCCGAGGCTGCCTCCGCCGCTTGCTCCCGTGTGTGGTATCCAAGGGCTTTAAAGCCAAGTAGGAAGAGAGGCCGAGCACCCAAACCCTCTTAAAACTGTCAGGACACACGCACCAGCCCTACCATTGCTCTGTGCAATGTGTAAATATTTCAGAAAATTAATTAAGATGCTCTTCTAAGTGTCTACGCTCCAGCTCAGGGAGACAGAGGTAAGAAATTGTGCTGTTTTATCAACCAGCGCACGGGACCCATCCACAGCCACCACAGAAAGGAAAACCACAGCTACAGAGCCAGGAATGTTTTATTCTGCAAAGTACCAGCCTGATTTAAAAGTCTCTCTACCTCCAGGATGCCTCATTCTCCCCAGTCAGCAGCAGAAAAGACTCGGAGGTTTCACATAAAAGGCGGCTTTTTTGTGGGAGAAAAATGATGAAAGTAGGGAAAACATAAGTGAGTGGAAAACATGGACTAAAATGAGGATGCAGCAGTTCAAAGCCTGTGTGGTTGCTGGCCTGTGTAGGCTTAGCTGCTTTAACTCAGCCCTTTCTCCCCTTCCTGAGATGCCCAGTGTACACAGAGCCGCTGCTACGCAGCCGCTGAGCAAATGGTAACGGAATATTTTAATCGGATTTTAACAAAATTAAAGCCCGTGCAACCCGACTGGGAGAGCAAGGTAAACAGCAGAAAGGAAGGTTTAAATGTGCCTTTTCATCCCACTGACTCCAGGTAGCAAAAGGACGTGGCCCCTGCAGCCGCCCCGGCACAGAGCGAAGCTGGAAGGGTTTCTGCCGAGGACGAGTCACCATCACCCCTCTCCCACTGCTGCCCCCAACACTTAATCCCCATTTCCCTCCCTATTATCCCGTCCTAACAAAGGCGTTTGGCGACGGTGGACAGGGAGAAGCATCAGCAGAGCCTCCCCTTTCCAGAGGGACTGATTAATGAAAGGCTTTTCTATTATCAGGTTATTGCTCCCCGTTTTTCTTAATTGAGGCGATGCACCTCCGTCCTCTAAACTTCAAGGATGACAATAATTAGCACAGCGAGCCTTTATTGCTCTCATCATCTCTCCCCTTCAGGAAGTACAAGATCTAAGGCACCAGCAATGAATAGGAAATCCAGCTTTGCCAGGCACACACTCACCCACCTCGGAGCCGCCCCGCGATCTTGTAATGAGAGGATTAGCCCAGAATACGTATGTGGCCCTTTAAAAGAGAATATTTATTAAAAATACATCAATATATCACTGCTGGGGTGCACACGCAGCTTATTAACAAGAGACCCCCCTCCTGAGCAGGCTTTTGTCAGCAGCAAACAGAGCTGGGGAGATAAACAGCAGCTCCTGTAATTAAGAGTAGCCCTCGTGTTAATGCTGGTTGCTGTTACAGCAGCTTATTGTTGGCTGCAGGGCCTGGGGAGCCAAGATGACGGCAAAGGCTAATGCTGAAGGGTGGATTTAGTTGGTAAAACTGAGGCTGTAACATGGATTTCAAGCAAAAGGTGAGGGGAAAAAAAATCCTGCTTGGATTTAGCCACCCTCGGGCACGATTTAACTGCAAATTGGGAACCAGCACTCAAAGAGTCACAGAATGGCTGGAAGGGACCTTAAAGCTCATCTCATTCCAACCCCCTGCCATGGGCAGGGACACCTCCCTCTATCCCAGGTTGCTCCAAGTCCTGTCCAGCCTCCAGTGGTGACCACACAGAGATACACACGCAACACGTAGATGTGACGTTTCTCTTGGATCAGAGCCCCGCTACCGGCACAGGACACGCTGAACACAGTCATTGGGGGATCCTCTCCTAGTCTCAGTCCCACAGGACTCACCCCTTTACCCAGCTGTAAGGGATGAAATTGCTCCAGCTTCCAAAAGGACCCTGCAGGGAGAGACTCGCCTGCCAAAACCCACAAGATTTGGGATAAACTCACCCTGGCCACCAAGAACAGGAATCCCAGAGCAAAGAACACTTGGGGAGGGTTTGTCTTTCTTCTCGTGCAGCCCCCAAGCATGGCAGCAACACGTATAGGTGTATTCAAAATACACCTGTGTGCTGCCAGACTCTTCAAAGGTCACCTCCCAAGGGGGCAGAGGGCCAGACTGAGAGCACTCTGCCACGTGGGGACACGGCTGCAGAGCCACACACGGACCCCACATCCCCCCAAAACCAGCACAGGGCCCAGCTGCCCCCCCAGCAAAGTAAGGGGAGAGAGGAGGTAGTTTTTATATTCTATTATACATATAAAAATAAGTATTATATCAAATAAATAAAATACATCTAGGTCAGATATTAGGATTAAATTTCTCCCTGTGAGGGGGGGGAGGCCCTGGCACAGGTTGCCCAGAGAAGCTGTGGCTGCCCCATCCCTGGAAGTGCCCAAGGCCAGGCTGGACGGGGCTTGGAGCAACCTGGGAGAGTGGAAGGTGTCCCTGCCCATGGCAGGGGGTGGAACAGGACAATCTTTCAGGTCCCTTCCAACCCAAACCATTCTGGGATTCCACACTATTTAGAAGTTTCTGTTCCCTGAGCCTCCCATTTTCAGGCTTTTTCCTTACTAACACTTACTCAAGAGAGCAGTTGTGTTCCCACAGACACACAACAAACAGGTTGCTCTTGCTGCTGTTCCTCACCAGGTTGCAGAAGCCCTTTGACAGCACAGAGGTAGCAGTTTCTCCTTATTTCAGCTGGGTAACAAAATGCCTCGTTTGGTTGGGAGCAGGGACTGACGCCGCTCTGCTGGGGCAGTGTCGTGGTTTTGCAGGTTACAGAGTCTCCTTAATCCAAGATTTTCACTCCATCACAGCAGCCCAGAAGCTGGAGATTTAGGACAGACATCCCAGGAAGGACAACTGAGTGTTTGGGAGTCCGAGCCCTGCTGTACACAGCTTTATAAAACCAGGGACCCAGGATACAGACTGAGGTATTGTGCAAAACAATTATTTTTTGCTGTATTGAACGCCCGGGTGGAGGCTGGGGCCCCCACTCTGAGTCACTGGAGATCCAGCAAATCACCTCAGCCATGTGGGGGGAAGCAGCACTTAAAATTTCAGCTGTTGTGCTTCCTCAGCCAATTTACAACTGCATCCATTGAATTAATAATGACCAGCCAGGACCAGCATTGCTGAGACAGACCAGCTCCCTCTGCTCCTGAAATATTCATTGATTTTAAAGAATTATATCCCGAGCCTGATGCAGCTCAGGTTGTTCTCAATAGGGTTGGAGTAGGATGAGCCTATCTGCTTAAGCAAGAGATCAAGTTCTTCAAGGATGGCCCTGGGCAGCATTGATGTGATGCAGAAACACACTGGCTCTGAATATGGGCTTTGAAATGCTCCTGGGGTCTTTATTTTCTGGGCTTTAAGCCTGGTTGAGGTGGTGATGGGTGTCTTACCCAAACTGGTGCTGCGAGAACATTGCAAGGGCCACGAACCTTCAGAGCCTCCATCCTCTCATGGCTTTGGGACCCACAGTGATACAATCAGGACCCATGGCCATATTTCTCAGTGCTTTTGTTAATATAAAGAATTGCTGAAGGCCAGGTTGGGCATTCAAAACCCACTGGCACCCCTCAGCACATCCGAGCTGGAAATTGACCCCAGGTCTCCAGAAAATCACAGGATGGAATGTAAAGCTGCTTTCCAGGCCCCCATCCCTCATCCATCGAGGGGCTGCGGCCGGTGCTGCTCAGGGCTCATGTGACGGTCACAGTGGGGCCGAGGCTGAAGTTTTAGGGTCTGGGTGGCATCACAGCTGCACAAAAAACAAGCATTAATGCCCAAGAACCCACGTGCAAAGCTGCCCTTCCCACAGAGGAAGGATAAACCTCTGCACCTGGCCCATGCAGTGCAAGAAGGATGTGGAGTGCTGCAAAAACAGGAAAAAAAACCCTCACAACATTTTCAGTGACACAGAATAAACCCTGCTCGAGGCCCTGAGTTTCCCCCAGTTTAATTAGCTCCTCAATGATGCAGAGCCAGCTTCCCCAGGAGCCCAAAGATGTATTTTTAGGTGCAACCACTCCAAAAATAGAAGCGTCCCCGCAGGAAGCTGAAAACAGCCACGGAGGAGCCACGTGCAGGTTGTGCTGTGGATGCACGAGCTGAAAGCACAGCCTGCACCCACCCCAAGCACAGGGGACACCAAAACAGGGTCACTTCCAGCAGCCACCTCAGCACCCTCCCGAATACACCCCTGGAAAAATAGAAAAGTAGGAATTCAAACACAGAAATTAAACCAATCAGTCTTCTGTACACAAGGAGAGGTGGGGTGGGAAGGGGACGCACCACAGGCAACCTCCCCAGTGAACATCTGAGCGAGTCTTGGCATTCCCGTGGCATTCCCTGTACTTCTGCTCTTTCATACAGACTCAGGAAACTCCTCAAGACTTTTACTGACCCCTTTGCTTCAGCAGAGTCTCACAGAGGAAAACATCCAGATGAAGCTCCCGAGGAGGCACCTCTTGGACTCAAATGCTGCCCCCGTGACAGGCAGAGCTCTCAGCAAAATCTCTGCCTCCAGGAACTACTCCAGCCTTATTTTAAGCAAGTCTGGGAGAGAAGACACCCTCCATGAAGACACTTGGCTAAACCTCCCTCCCAGCAGCACCCCCTGCCCATCGCTCTCCCCCCAGCCAGGGCTAACATGGGATCCACAGGGATTTGTCAGAGCAAGATAGATCTCCAGCAGGACATGAAAGAAAGTCTGAATGCTGGAAAAGTAGTAATCATCTCCTTTTGATTTGAAGCTTTTGGAGATTTTACATTCCGTAGCACCACCAGAGACTTTCTCCCCAAAACCTTTCCTCTCCAGCCGTGCCACAAGCCCGGTCTGGCCCCACAGAGAAGAATTTGCTGGGAGATGATGTTTAACCTTGAAGTCTGGCAGAAATGCGGTGTTTCTCACCTTCTGGATGCTCCCTTAGGAACTCCCACTCAGAGAGCAGAAGCTCTCCCCACTCCATCAAGATCCACAGAAGAGCCCCCCCAGTACAACCCCACCGTCTGAGGCAGAAGGCAGCGCCCTGCTAAAATCAGCCAGGAAAGATCCTTGGCGACCACCAAGCTGCAAACATTCCTGAGAGAGCTGCGGAAAAAGAGCCAAGGTCACCCACTGAGCCAGGGGGACACGGGGACCCCCAGCAGCCCCGGGAGAACACCCGGCTGTCTCACTGCAGAGGGCTTTCGTGGCAGAACCGTTCGAATTGTTCGGGCTTGAATTCAAGCTGCACGAGCTTGCTTTTTTTTTTTTTAATCGCAGTAATAAATAGCGGAGTGAGTCACTGCCTGAGAAAACCCAGCGGCAGCTCCTGGATAAACAACCTGCTGCTCCCGGCTGCTGGATGCAGCCGGGAAAGGCTGGGAGGGTCGTGCTGGTGGACGCAGGAAGGGCAGCACAACTTCAGCCAGAGCAGGCAGACAGCTCAGAGCCTTCCCCTGCACCTCCCACACTTCCACGTCGAGGGGGTGAGAACGAACAGAAAGCAAGAGGAGCCAGTTTTGCGCAGGAATCGGGCTCGACAGCCGGCACCTCCTCGGGAAGCGCCCAGCTCGCGGCACGGATGCTCCTGGTGCAAATCACCTTTGAAAAAATAAATAAATACACACACACACACACAAAAAAAAAAATCCATTGCCAGCATCTGAACATCCCACTCTGGGCTTTTTCCAAGAAGGGCATCCCTGTATCCATTGGCTATTGTCTCCCTCTAGCGCGGGCAGACACCATCCTGCCTCCTCTCCTGCCGCGGCTCCCGGCCCTGCGAACGCGGCGAGCGCCAGCTCAACCTTTGCACGGATCCATCAGCTTCCCACACTTCCTTTTTTTCCCCCAACGCTCCTCATTCCGTTTTCGCGCAGCAGACGCTCAGAGCAGGAGGGATTTCTCAGTGACCGAACTGGCGAGGTAAAGCTTCCCAAATTTGAGATGACAGCCAGCCAGCGGTGCTTTACCGAGGGCTGGAGAGGACACCGAGATGGAACAGCGTCCTTCCCTCTTCCCACTGCTCCTGGGGAACCAGCCTGACCCCTCCTCACCCTTCAGAGAGGGGATCAGGCTTTGCTCAGCTGGACTTTCCAGGGGATCTTTTCACAGCTGCCTTTAGCACCTCTCCACCTCTCCTAAAGCAAAATAAAAACCTGCATTTAAGTTTCAACACTAAAAGATCTCCCGTCCTCTCCAGGGAGAATTCCTGCCAAGAGAGAAAGGAGTGACACTGCAAATCTCTCCCCTTTCCAACCGAGCACTGCAGCAGCACCTTCACCCTCTGCTCTGCAGTTTAACCCACACAACATCAAGAGCCTGGAGACACAGCCAGGCTCCAAAGGCTGCACCCAGAGGCTCTCCAGGAACTGCTGTCCCATCCAAAAGCATTTATTCCTTGAACCAGGCACCTCCAGCATTTGCAAACCCACTTTTTTAAGGAAAACAGGACTTTGCCTGCAGATGCCAGCTCTGGGAGAGGGAGACACAGGAAGAACAAAGCTCCTCAACCTGCTCTGCCCCTACAGCACCATGCTGGGGACAGACACAGGTGAATCCCAGAGTGGTTTGGGTTGGAAGGGACATTAAAGATGATCCAGTTCCATCCCCTGCCAAGGACAGGGACACCTTCCACTATCCCAGGTTGCTCCAAGCCCCATCCAGCCTGGCCTGGGGCACTTCCAGGGATGGGGCAGCCACGATCAACCCTGTTCCCCTCGGTACCTGTGCTACCTGTGTCTCACCACCAGCTTTCCCAGGGTCTTGGAAAGCAGCTGCAGACAGGGAAGGAGGCCCATTGTGGGGGGGATTCACTGGTGCCCATCTCTGCCCGTTCCCCAGCCAGTACTGGACATGGCAGGAGGGCTCAGGGCAGCCCTAGTTACTCACATATACTGGGGTAATTATCCCCTAGGGAGCACAAGGATGAGAACAGCTCCTTGTGAAGATTCCCACTGCCCTTTTGCTGAAGGGGAAGGGGCAAAAAAACCACAGTCAACATCCCAGATCCCAGTTTTCACTCCATGAAACGTCTCCAAGGAACACGACAGCTTCGTGGCCACAGCTGCAGACCAAGGGTAGCTCCTTCTGTGAAGAAACCAGGTTTTCCAGTTTTCTCTCCCTCTTCTGAGCTATTTCACAGCTCTCAGCAGGACCTGCATGATCCAGGAAACCCCTGGATCATGCATAAGGAGAAGCTTCTGCACCTCCTGTCTGGGGAAGGCCAAATATTAATAAAAAAATAGCACAGAGGGGAGTGTGAAAAGCTCAGGGTGAGCAGTCTGCGCTGTTTTACCTCTACAATTAACCTCCCAATTAACAACTGACCCCTGTTTTATTGCCTTCCCCCAGGTAATCACACCCTCAGCTGTTCTCAAGAACCAAACCAGCTCTCACCCTGCCCACTGAAGAATCCCACAGAACTGAGGGGTTCCTGTAAGAACACTGAGAATGCCAAAGCAGAGGAGGGGCCACCTGATCTCCCCACGCCCTCAGGAGAATCCCTGTCCCAAAGACCCTCCCTAGGCTTGTTCCCAACAAAGCACAAGGTAACAGAGCATCCAAACCCGCTCCCAGAACCTCTTCCACCACAGGAGGAAGGTTTGGGGCTAACAGAGACTCTGCACACACTGGCCTTGCCACACCATCCAGTGTTCCCAACTGTTCCTTCCCCCTTGCACTCCCTGATTTTTCCCAAAGATAACACATGAGACAGAACCACAGTTTGCACTGCTGTTCGCTGGGGATTTCTTGTGTTTTTTAAAACCTTAATACCTTTTCTTTCAAACAGAAACTTGCTCTGGGGTTGGCAAACACCCCAGTTTGCCTCTCCTCGAGCTGCTGCCTCCTCCTCTGCCCCAAAACAGCACAGTGGGTGCAGCCTGATGCTCATTTAGGGGAGTGGAGAGGTGGAAACCTCACCTGAGTCATCCACATTCACTTAAAAGAAGAGAGCAGGAACACCTGGAATAATAGCATCCCTTTATTTGCTGACACCATTACAAAAACTGATTACATTAGCAACCAAAAAAAAAAAAAAAAAAAAAAAAAAAAAAATAAACTAAACGTCAAAAAANTTACTTGAGGTTGAAGTCAGAGGCAGCTAATCCCAAAAATGTAATTAAGTAAAACAGTGTACAACATCAGTATTAAAATGTCTTATCCCATCGGTGACTGTACCACGTTGGAGTTTTCTGAACAAGTTTTATTGAGCAAAATAAGATAAAAGATTATGTGTTTACTGTCTCTCCAGGAATGTAAAGGTCTAATTACCCAAACAGGTTTGTTTTTATTATAAAACTAAACTCTGGAGGTGTCTACAGAGTTGGGTTTTTTCTTTAAATCAGTAGTCTAACAAGGATTAGAAAAGACAAAACTCTGTTCAGTGTTTCTGACGAAGTAGAAAGGGTGAAAACATAAATAAGGCTTTAATTTGGCAAAATATAATACAATGCCTTCTGCTATCCTCAAATGAACGATTCCCCCGTGACTTCACCCTGCAAGAGAAACACAAATCACCAGGTCACCTTCCAAAGGGAGAATCCAGACCCTCGCCAGGGTCTTTCCTTGGCCTCGGCTCACGAGGAAGCCCAGGGGAACAACCCTGGGTGGTGGAGGCTGAGCAGGAACAGCCCCCCCCGAGCAGAGGAACAACCCCCAGAGCACCTTCCCCCCACCTGAACACCCCATCACCCTCGCCCAGCTCTGCAGTCCCTGCTGTGTGTGACAGAGGCAGCAGCACAAAAAGTACCCAAATCAGGAATAAAACAAGTCCCCATCCTCAGCAGATGAACAGGAGCTCTGACACTCCTCCTTCAGGGCCAAGGCTTTGCTACCTCCCAGCACAAACAGTTCTCAACCTGGTTCAGATCCAGACCTGCATCAGCTCTTGAGAAGTTCAGTGTCTCGAGTTTGTCCAACTTTCAGCTGACTTTGGGTCATTTAAGAAGTTTACCAGAATGGCACAGTCAAGCACAAAGGCCCAGGTTTCCAACCTGGCTGTAAATTAAAACAAAAGCCTTGTCCCCGTGTCTCTAACTGGATGAAGAGCTCATGCCAGCCCGATGTTTCTGACACTCATAACCCCATGACCACAGCCAGATGCTGCTGCAGCTCAGGGAAAGCTCAGGGGTTACTTTACATCCTCCATCCCAAAGCAATCAGAGCATGGAAGTGCAGACACTTCGCTCATGTAGCAAACGAGGAGGAAAAGAGGCACAGACTCCAGGAGAACAAAACTTCGGGCACCCTGCTGCAGGAAGGGGCAGGGAGTGAAAGGGAGGGCTGGAATTACACGCCCAGAGAGGAACACGGGGATACAAGATTAGTCTCAGCTAACTGATGTGTGGATCCAGAGGGGAACAAATCCAGTGCCTACCAGAAGTGTTTTATGATCTGCACGTGGAATGTGGATTAGATGTTAGGGAAAGAGTCTTCACTTAAAGTGTTGTCAGGGTCAGGTATTGGCACAGGCAGTGGTGGAATCACAACCCCTGGAGGGATTGAAAAGCCCTGTGGATGTGGCACTTGGGGACATGGTCAGTGGTGGCCTTGGCAGTGCTGGGGCAATGCTTGGACTCACAGCCTTAGAGGGCTTTTCCAACCTTAAAATAACGTGCTGATTCTGTGATCTGTTTCTAAAAAGTCTCACATTTTGACGCCAGACTCGTTAAATTTGAACAAGGTCCCACCACCACAGCCCAGAGGCCTTCCTGACAGCCACCCAGCAGCTGAGCTGGAGGGCCAGTGGCCACCCCCACCTGGCTGGTAGTGTCCTCATCCCTTGGACAGCATTTGGCTTATGGATACGAGCAGCTTCTTGAGGTGACCCACATCCTGCGTAAGATTCACCGCCACATTTAGCCTTTTATCAGTCAATTCCTGGAAGAAGGGGAAAAAAGGAAATCATTAAAAACTCATTTGCAATCTAATTACCAAGAAAGCCTGGAATTAGATCCACTGTATAAAATGACAGCCCATTGTGCAGATGGGAACAGTTCTTGTAAGTCAGAGGGTTTTGGCCACGTTTAAGGGGAAGATGGTTCAAAGTCAAGGAGCCCTTTCCTGTTCCAGGGAATCACCTGCACATCACTGACCACCAGCTCCCACCCTCCCTGTTCAGAACTCCAGTACTCCCTGCTTCCAGGAACTGTGCTGGTATCCACAGCTGATCCAGCCCCAAAGGTTAATTCCCCACCAGCCTGGCTGAACCCCCCACAGCCCGTGGTTTGTAACCCAGGCTGGGGTGCACAGGGGGAGGGATGACTTCTGACCCCCCAGCTGGAACAACAAGAACTGCTGGACCACCAAGGAGTGGGTCTGACTGAGCATCCGTGGGACGGGGTCCCCAGCAGCACCCAATACCCGAGCCCCAGGCAGCTCCAGCTGTGAAACAGCAGTTGGAACAGCTGGCTGGAGATCCACACCCTTCCCCACCCACAGCTCCTGCTCCGGCTCAGGGCAGGGGCTGCTGCCCACCAGATATCCCATGGATTCTCCCTCTGCTCCAAGCCCCCGGGAAACTCCTGCTTGCCAGCAACACCTGGACTTGGATGAGGGCTTCACAAAGCAGTCAACACAGGGAAAAGGAAAAGGGAAAGCTACCACAAGCTAGAAAGTTTCCTGTGCTGAAATGAAAACACTGAGCTTGTGTTTTGAAAGAAAAATAAATGTGGTGGGTTTTTGTTTTTTCCTAGGAATTAGACAGTTTATTAATCGGGAAGTGTCACAAGTGAAGATGGACTCTCCCCCTCCTGCCTCCCTGCCTGTCAGCCTTGCTGGGCCAGCAGTGCGGGGGTGACCCTGTTTTATTGCCAATAAAGGCAATCTCCTTTATTGCCTTTATTGATTAACTCCTCCAGAGACGCACAGAGCCCTCCACACCCAGAACACACCTTACTGCTCCTTATGCAGCTCAGAACACAGACATGCACATCACCTGCAGGAGAGCTTCTCCTTGAAATTTAACAGCTAAAAACGAGCAGCTGTGCCTGGGTGTCAGCCACGCAGAAGTGCCCAGCTCTCCACAGCAGCACAGAGGTGTCTGCAGGCGCTCAGCATCCGTCAGCCCCGCGCCGCTGCTGCCAGCAGAGTGAGACTGATGCATGATGTGGTTGCAAATCTCTCCCCAGAGTTCCAGGGAAATTAGAGGGAGTTCAGGGAGGGCCGTTTTCCCTGCTCCCATTTGGCTGGGAATGAGGAATGAGCAGTAAATCAAACTCAAGCACCTGCACCATTACAGGAACGAGTCCGGGCTCAGACAAGGGAACAAAGCAGTCTACAGCAAAGCTCTTCCTCCAGTGCAACTGGTAAACATTTTTCTACTGTAAAAAAATCGTTGGGATCTGTATTAGGGTAGCCTTAACCTGTTTTACCCTTATTAAAGTAGAAAATCAGGTCTGTCAAGGCTGAGACTTGGCTTAGCAATCCCATACAGACTGATGGAAGGGGAAAGGCAAAGGCAATTAGCAGCACAGCAGACGAATTAATCCAGCACTGACCAGCAGTGAGGCTGCCTGGGCATCAGCACAGGAACCAGCAGGAGCAAGGAAGAAGCCCCTCAGTCCATTATCAGGTGCATCTCTGGGAACAGCTCCTCCCTCCCTCATTTACTCCTTCTCCCTTCTGTTTTGTGACCTCACTAATCTCAGGCAGTGTTTACTCATGAATTACAGACACATCCCCAACCCTCCCGGGGCCAATCCTGATGGATTTGGGCTCAGCACAGTCCTACTGCAGCTCCTGCTAGCACAGGAGTGCGTGGCTGCTCTGCCTCAGCCCTGTGCTCTCCATGACTCAAGGGAAAAAAGGAAATTTAGGTCAGATATACGGACAGAAATCCTTCCCTGTGAGGGGGGTGAGGCCCTGGCACAGGCTGCCCAGAGAAGCTGTGGCTGCCCCATCCCTGCAAATGTTCCAGGCCAGGTTGGATAGGGCTTGGAGCCACCTGGGATAGTGGAAGGTGTCTACAAGGTCCCTTCTAACCCAAACCATTCTAGGATTCTATGATTCCACTCTTTTGGGAGATGGGGATGAAGAGAGGAAGAGGATGGTAGTGGGGAAGTCCCTGTGATCTCAGACCCAGTAGCTAAAACAGGAGCCGGGCAGATTCCCCTCCACAGTTTCACACATGTGGCATTTCCAGTTACCAGTGATGGAGTGTTTTACGCTGAGATTTGGGGGGAAAAACACATTAGATTTCACATAAGCCTCAAAATAAGCTCAGTGCCTAAGAAAGCTGCTGAATATAAATTACTTCCTTAAAGCACACTAAAAGGCCCCCTTTAGTCATCAACTGGTCCCATAAGTGACAAAGCAGCTGATTAGAAAACCCAAATGGTCTATTTTTAAATAGAAAGAAAAGGAGTCTAAAGAAAACACTCCGGGTGTGTTTGAGGGTTTATGCAAGTATCATTTCTCAATTTTGTGGGTTGGTTCCAGCACTCAGAAGGAACAAATATGTTCATTTTCCACCATGTGTTTTCAGGTCCTTCGTGAGAAAAAAAAAAGAGGCACTGTTGCTAGGTGGAAGTGGCTGGAAGACTTCCTTTTTTGATCTCAGAGCTATTTTCAGCTGGGTTTTCAGGCTTCTGGGGAGAGTTTCTTTTTTTCCCCTCAAAAAAAAGAAAGAAAAGAAGGCAGTGAAAAAGGCTTGGAAAAAAGATAATGTTGTAATTCCAGCCTCTGCCAATGGCTACCTGTCAAGAGTGCTGCTTAGACAATTAATTTATTTTTACTAATGAAGGCTTAATTGCAGGTTTATTAGGATTGTTTTTCCACACTCCTCTTCAGAATAAAGCCATGGATATTCTGGCAGGAACCTGGGTTCTGCAATGTGCCCACACAGCTACAGCAGAGCAGTGCCTGAGCCAGGGGGGTTTTGTGAGTTAAGGCCACAGCAATTCAGCCAAACGAGCACATTTGGGCCACCACAGGGCACATCTCATGACAGCCAGCTCAGGAGGGCTGAGCAGTGTCACCAGGCACAAGTGCCACGGCCGATGGCACCGCTTCCCAAGGCACCACAGGGGTAAGCCAGGAAGGCACAGCAGGGAGAGCTGGGCATTGCTTTGAGGGGGGCTTTTCTCCAGCCCGCTGCAGACAGGGACACCTGACTGGCACCAGAATCCCCTGGCCTCCCACTGGCAGCACAGGGAGGGCTCAGCAGCCCTCCCATCCTCCCAGGAATCAGCTCGCAGGGTTGGGACACCCAAGGTCTCGCAGGCTCAGACACAGTGAGCCCAGTGCAGGGGTCCATCAGCATCCATGACTGATTAGCCTGGAAAAGCCATTTCATTCCTGCTAATGACTACAAAGGCTTTTCTACAGCTCTCCTCAGAGGACCCCGAGCTTCCTCTCACAGCTGATGAAGCCACTTATGTTCAGCAGCTAAAAGGAGTCGATATAAATTATTTGTCCTATCAGCAAGTGCTCCTCTGCCCTCAAACGACAGCGCTTCCTTCCACTGTCCCTCAGAAGAAAATGGGTAATGAGTTTTCCATTGATACCACTCAGCTGGGAGAGCATCTGCTTCAGCCCTTTCCTTTCCCAACTGCCTTCTGGGAAGCTGTTCCAAAGCTATTCCAGGGCTGGTGTGAAAGCTCTTGTTTCCAGAGATGGAGAAAGCCAGTGACAGAGCCACAACTCGACCCTCTGTACAGGTGGTGTCTTTAGGGCTGGCACTCTGAGTACCAGCTCCACAGTTATCTGTGCTCACAGCAACCCACAGGCTCAGGGGAGACACCTGCAAGTGTGGAAACAGCCCGCCCAATTCCAGACCCTAAAACTGGAATGCCATTGCTGGAGGATGTAGAAACACCAGCCCTCTGGAGAGTCACCCACCCAGAGCACTCAGGGCTGCTCCTTACTGAAGCTCAGGTCAGCAACGTTCTCCTGCTGGACCATGTCAAGGTGAACACAAATTCCCAGGAGCCAGGATCAGCTGAAATCAAATTCTGGCTTCTGGCCACAGCTGCAGAGGAGCAGAAGGAACCACGTTCTGGCAAGAGACTCTCTGCCTCTCTGGTGTTACTGATCTCAGCAAAGGCCAACCCAACAGTGTTTTCAGCTCACTTACTCATCAGCACATTTGTTTTTAGCTTCCCTTTTCCCTTCTTGAAGGGACAAGTCTGGGGATCTTCCCACTTTTGCCCAAGCCAAACAAAAACCCCATCAAAAGCCCAGATCTCGTGTCCAGAACCTCTCCCCTCCCTCCTTGCAAATCGGAGCCACGGGAAAGAGGTCACGACCCAGAGAGCAGCAGAACTCCCAGTGAATCCTCGACACTGACAGGCTGTAGGACTGGAAGCTCCATCAAGGCCTAATTTCCCACCAGCAGCACACATCCTGTTCCTTTGCTGGGCCTCACTTCCCCGAGCTCCCACTTTGGATGCCATTTGTGCTGCCCCTGAGCAGGAGCTCCAAGAGGCACTCACCGAGTCTGTGCAAACGTCGCTGTTCTCAATAACATTGGCATCCCCAAAAACCTTTCCAATTTCTCTCTCAAGGGCTGCCAAAGACTCCTGGGCCTGTGAGGGAAAGAAATTATTAAAAAAAAAAAAAAAAAAAAAGCAGAAAGGAAAAAACAGGGAAGGCACAACAATTAGCAAAGCCTGAGAAGCAAACCCCCATCTCCCTGAGAGCACTAAAGACACAGGAAATCACTGCTGAGCAGGAAATCTGTTTTATGCCAGATTTGCTCAAGGGACCAACCCATTTGCCAAGACTGACATGTCTCCTTACAATCAGCATGTGGCATGTCAGCCTGTCTGCAGCTGAGAGCAGTTCTACAGGGAAGCTTTAATAGTTTCACATCAAGTTATTAGGTAAAAATCGTGCAGTAAAATTTTTTTGCCAGAGCAGGAATGCAGGCAGGTCTCCAAAACCCTAACCATAGATCTGCATTTATGTAGAACCTACCATGAACCGTGGACATCAGCACAGCTCGCTTTGTATGTCAACATCCAACATAATCGTCCTGACTAAAATATTTTAAATTCCTTATTACAGCAGGTTTCCTTTAGCTTCTCACCTCCTTTTGTGATCATCTATCCCTGTCCCAGGACAAGACAGGCCCCACCAATAGCATTCCCCACTCCAGTCCTGGAAGAACTCAGCCCCATTTCCTTACTATGCCAAAGGAACAAGGTGTTCCAGAGTCTGGAGCCACTCATGAGTTATTTCTGTCTCACTTCATCAATTCTCCAGTGAGAGCTTTGTTTCTGGGCTGACACACAGCACTGAGATCTCTCACACTTAAAGATTTTCCACTCCAATCCATCTTGTAAGAGCAGCCAGAGGAAGAGCAGAGGAAGCTCACCTGTTTGTCCCATCCCACTTGCACAGACCTAACTTTTAGGATCTGCAGTTTGCTGGGATACAGTGGATATGTCACCACTTGGAAATGGACAGATGCCTTGTAAACCAGCTTGTAACCCTGTGCCAATTGAGACTGCATTTAAAAGCCTCAGGCTGTGGTGTGGGTGGAGGGCTGTGGGATGGGCTTTTTGTTAGGCTGGGTTTCTTTTAAATAAGGAATTATTTGTCAGCCCCAAATCACCACTTGTTCCCACTGGTATAAAATTATCATGAACAAGGGACTCCTTCAAGGATCATTAAACAGAGCTGTTAGTTGCAGTTTTATCATTTCTGCAGACATGCAGGTAGAGCTCTTGCAGCCCCAGTCACTTGGGGAAGCAGCCAGGGGAGCAGACACCCCACCAGGCAGGCAGGCAGTCCAAATAACCATTCCCAGCACTGCAAAACTACAGATCTTGAGGGTTTTTTGAAACATTTATACATGCAAGTGCTAAGGGTCTGCGCTTACCTTGGGCAGGTCACCAGCTACCTTCTCTCGCTCATTTTGATCAACTTTGAGTTTTGATAGTGTTTCATTTAGCTGCGTTTTCAGCTGCAAAACAGTAACCAAGAGAATCAGTTTCCCTCAGACACCCAGAGATTCCATCTGTCTGTCCCAGGGATTAACCCAGTGCACATGGACTGCAAAGGGAGTAAGATTTACTAACAATTACTGCACACACTGGATTAGTCGACATGTGTGATGAGGTTTACAGGGACAGTCAAGGAAGAGAGACTCCATCTGTAAAGATAAATGTAAAGAATGGAAACTACAGAAGACAAGACGTGGTTGGCATCGGCTTCATTACGAGTGGTTTCAACTTTTAAACTCCACTGCCAGGAGTATCAGCAACAGTGACAGTGCCTCAGCCTCTCCAGCACCCTTATCCCAGAAGTCAGCCCAGACTCCAACTTAATTCACAGCAAATATGCAAAAATGAAGATTGTCATCTTCCTAGTGCAGGCTAAACAGTCTCTCTACTGCTGAATAAACTAAAAAGCTGTACTTGTCATCTTAATAAAGCACCACTTACTACAACTATGTTGACTTAACCAGTCTGTTAATGTCACATCCAGGCATGAATCACTGACAGGGGGATATTAAGTTGTCGATTGTGTTTAGATTCAATCCAAAAAAAGTGAAACTATTTCAGTCAAGAGGGATGAATACTTGGTACTGGCTGCAGTCAGTACTTAAACTGCAGCCTTCCAAAGGATACACAGTTTTTAAAAGGATACTGTGATTGCTCTTCAACAGAGCACACAGAACCAGCCACAGCACTTGAGGCTTGAGCCTCAAACAGAAGTGCTAACAAGGAGCTTGAGTGCCAATTTTGTTGGATTTGTGCCTCTGAAGTGTGCTGTGCTAATGTTCACTGTTCCTGCTGTCAATCTTATTGGGAGCCAGCAGGAGATTAAAGGAGGGAACAATAGGCTACTCAGAGCCCTGAATTCTCACGGATTCCAAACCTACACATTGTATTTGTCTCACCCCTGGAAGGCTTCCCTCTTTGGAGCCCCTGAACTGGTCAATGCTGGGCTTCTGCATTTTGGGGAAGCTCCTCTGCAGTTTCAGGTTATCTCCTTGATCACCTCATAAATAGTGGGGAACCCATTTTGAAATCCCACTATTTCTATTCCTCAGCCTCCTGCAAAAGCCACTGCCACACACTGGACAACATTCCTGAGCCAGCTGCATGGAGGTGGTTGTTTAACACATCCTCCCAGCACAGCAATATCAGATTAACTCAAGCTGCCCTAGCAGGGAGCTCAGCTTTTTGAGCTTTTGTTGTGCACAGACATAATAAATTATTGCCTCTGATATCCAAGAGGTTGGCGTTTACTGATTAACTCCAAGATAGGCATTCAATTCCCATTTCCCTTGCTTTCAAAATGAGAGGCTTTGGTTGCTGAGACACAAGTGCTGTTAACTTGAGCAGATTGTTGCTGTGGTGGTGGTGGTTTTTCTAAATCAACCATTTTAACCCAGCTACATCAGTGGCAGCAGCCTGGTGGGATCAGCCCAGCCTGCAGGGACAGGTTGTCCCACCAGCCCGTGGTGACAGACACAACCTCCCCCAATTCTGGCTCACAAGCAGGAAAGCACTGTCCAAACACAAGCAGAGGAAGGCTCTGACTGCTGCTGCAGCCTTAAAGAACACATCACCGAAACAAGTGAGAAGGGAAAGGGCTCAAAATGGAAAACCATGCATCCTTAGGTCTATCCTCAGTTAATCCAAGTCCTTCTTGAGAAAGCTGGTATAGGAGCATTGTTGGCTGGAAGCATTTCCAGCCAAACACGCTGTAGCACATGCAAGCACCAAGCCAGCACAGCCATTCAGCCACAGCAGGATGTCAGCAGCTGAATGGCTGAATACTCTGAATTAATCTAACTTTGGGTCTGGCCAATTTCTGCACACACAGAGCAGGATGGAAAAGGCTCTGCACAGTCAGAGCATGGATACCACAGTTGCATCCTCAAAAGCTGTGGGAAAAAAGAACCCACCAGAGAATAATCCTCCAGTTAAATGGATGACAGCACCACTTTTGTTGCTCCAAGGACATGACATTTGCTGCTGCATATGCCTACACTGCAAATCTTCTCAAGAAGTTTCAGGAATGAAAGTCTTACAGACTTCGGGGAAAAAAAGTCTTAAGAACCAGACATGCTATTGTTAGGAGCAGAGAAAGAGACAAATTGTAAAAGTCAGACTACATAAATGATTTCAATGGACAAAAATATCAAGCTGAAGAGGTTAGCAGAACAGACAGGATTTGAAATAAGTCTCCGCTTCATACGTATGCTGGGAGCCTCGTTTGTGCCCAACGGAGAACAAGCTTCTTACCAAATTTAACTCTTCATTCTGTCTTACTGCTTCAGAATATGAATCATCAAGTTTTTTCTGCAATTCAGTCAAGAGATCTTTGAGCTGAAATGAAGTTTAGAGTTTTAGGATTTGTCTCCTTAGGATGCCCGTTCTCTTCTGCTCAGTTGTTAGTGTGCTGCTCTACCCTAAGGTCACAAGCATACAAACTCCTCAGCCACAGGGGCTAAGCACTAGGTTAGTTTGCCAGCCAACTGCTAATCAAAAGGAAAAAAAAAAAAAAAACAAAATCAAAAAGAACAGCTTGGACAATTATGTTTACCTCTCTGACTTCTGAAACATAAGTAGATCGTTCTATTTCTGCCTTTTCTAGTTCACTTTCCAAATGTTCTCTCTCTTTTTTAAGCTAGAAACAGAAAAACAGAGTTAAAACAGATGTTTTCAGTGCCTTCTTGCAGTATCATTTGCTTGATTTATAATTAGCTGTAAATTTCTATCAAATATTCCATGACGTTTCGAGAGCATTTCAAACCCAGTGATTGCACAGTGCAGATTTAAACAGTTACACTTCAAAAAAAAAGATAAAAAGAAAGAGAATCAAGCCCAAGATTGTCAACAAGCAGTAAAAAAACTGCTCAGTCTCACAAGAAAGAGCCCCCAGTGGGTGAGTACAGAAGTAAAAACCAGAACAGTTTCCCAGCTTCTCTGCTTTTTAAAAGCACTGCCCAAAAGGCTCAGGTTAAACTGCAGCACAGGTTGCAGGAGAGAAGCCCAGCAAGTTCAGATTTACAGCACAAGCCTAAATTGTCTTTAAATAACATAAAGCTTCTAAGGCAAAAAGAAAAAACCACCTGCACGTACAGTTTCAACTTCTTTGATTTCTTCCTTTAACCTCTCCACCTCGTGCTGCAAAGAAGTGACCACAGAACGCATCTGCAGTTTTCAGGAAAAATAAAAATATTTAGTTGGGTTGGTCTAAGACAAACTCTCCACAAATGCATGAGGTTGTTTCTACAATCTAAGAATAATAAGGATGAAATCAGAGGGGGTGAATAAAATAAGATTCTCACTCAAACAATTCAGTATATTGACTCTGTGTTAGAACACCATTCCTATCTTCTCCCAGTCTAAGTCCTGTGACATATTTAGAGCCTGAAAGATTTGGAATATAAGGACTAAGCCAGTTGTCCATGAGCCACAGTAAGGGAAATGTCCTTCCCACACAGGGAATAGCCACCACCCTTGTACCCAAACCCAGCACTTTTGGCCTTATTTGGGGCTGTGTAAGTGCAGCAGATGGCAGCACAGCTATAGTTCAAGATCTGACAGCCTTTGCAAGCCCCTCAAACCAGATGTTTATAAATCATCCGCGTGCTCCAGGCTCACACTGTGGCACTCAAATTTACTAAGCAGAGACACTTGAGAAATTATTTTTCAAAAAAGCAGTTTGACCTACTTTAATTCTAGATTAGAAAAGACACTTAAAAGCCTTTTTCTCTTCCCACTTTTGCTAGCAACAGAGCCTTCCTAAAAGGAAAGCTTTGCAGGCAATTTCAAGTGTAATTAGTTGACCATAATGGATTGAGCAGTACTTTAACAGCTTCCAAGAAACTGTTATGATTCTATGATACTTCAATTTTAGCACAGAGAGTCCATATCTATTCACAAACAGACTTGGAAAAAAAAACCCAGGTGCTCAAGAGAAATACAGTCCAAGTTACCAAGATCAGAAAAAAATGTATTTCTGGGCACATTAATGGGGCACATGTACATTCCTCAATCTTTGGCTTCCTGTCCCATCAGCATTAATATTATTATTTGTTATTTGGCTGCTTCCTGCATCATCTGCAAAGGACTCCCATCCCTGGAAGTGTCCAAGGCCAGGCTGGATGGGCCTTGGAGCAACCTGGGATAGTGGAAGGCGTCCCTGCCCACGGCAGGGGTTGGAACTGGGTCATCTCTAAGGCCCCTTCCAACCCAACCACTGTGATCTATGACTGTGACACAGATTTGTCATAATGGTCAAAAACCTTCTACCTGTGCTGTTCATTTGTTCCTGCTTCTCTAAAGATGACAACAGAAATAGCCACACAAATCCAAAGATATCAACAAATCCTCCACTTTGCAGTTTCTTTAATGGAAACGCATTCCTTTAAAAATTAAAAATCAGCCTTTACGCTGCAGTGAAGTATCAGAGCACCAAAACACGACTGATATGAGGGATCATTCCTATTCTACTTGTTGCAGGCTTCACCATTTTCATCCCCTGGCCATGCACACATCAAACCAGGCAGCCAGGGCTGTTCCACACCTGCTTTCACAGAGCTCAAACACCCTCTGTGACTTCAAGCAGAATCTGCCTGGCTGCTGAAAAAAAAAAAAAAAAAAAAAAAAAAATCTTCAGAAATACCTGTTTAAGTTCCTTCTGTGATTCTTCAACTTTTATCTTCCATTTGCTTTCTTCCTCTTCCACACTCCTCTGTAGCCTTTGTAAAATCCCCTCCTAAGAGGAGAGAGGGATTTGAAAGCTCAGAGCAGAAGAAAGGCAGTTGCAACATCACAGAGGTGACCAGGCATCCCACTTACTGTCTCTGCCAGAACAGATTTGTATTTCTCACACTCCAGCTGCAGCAGGATGTGCATTTCCTCAGCCTCCTTCAGCTTCTGCTCCATAGCCTGGCAAAGGAGAAAAGGGACCACAAGAGTCATATCTCAGTGGATGGATTTCAGTTCTCCTCATCTTATTTCACCCAGCTGGAATCATTCCTGGGCAGGTCTGTCTTTCCTACCCGTGCAAAGGCAACAGCAAGCACAGTGCTCACCTACAACTCCCAGTACTCCGTCACAAACTTTGAGTTACTACAAAAAAACCCCTCCAATTGCTTAAAAAAAAGAAAACAGATTTTCAATTTCATGAACTCACAATTCCACAAGGCACTTTTCAAAAATGCAAATATATTTCTGATTTACAAACTGCAAATATCCGTGCAACAGGCTGCCCAGAGAAGCTGTGGCTTCCCCACCTCTGGAAGTGTTCCAGGCCAGGCTGGATGGGGCTTGGAGCAGCCTGGTCTAGTGAGTGGCAAGTCCAAGGCAGGGGGGTTGGAACTGGTTGATCTTTAACCCAAACTATTCTAGAATTATATAAAACAATTTTCTTGTGACTTGTCTGAGAATTTGAACTTCACAACCCACAGCAAAACTTTTTAAATTTATACCGGAAAAAATACATTATGCCACACACAAAATTGTCCATCATTTGTGCCTACCTTGACATCTTCAGATCCTGAAGCCTCCCTCAAGTATTCCTTAGCCATCTTTTCAAACCCACATATCCACTCGCTGTGGCTCTGTTGGGAAATCATTCGGTTAAGGCTGAGAACAACCTCAGGAAAACTCTCTTCAGGACATCTGCCTCCCAACTGCAGGCTGAGGGAGCAGTGCTTCAGCGCCCCAAACCCCTGGAGCTCACACACAG
Organism: Atrichornis clamosus; assembly: GCA_013400975.1. Classification (NCBI taxonomy): domain Eukaryota; kingdom Metazoa; phylum Chordata; class Aves; order Passeriformes; family Menuridae; genus Atrichornis; species Atrichornis clamosus. Next base: position 238,058 of record WBMZ01002013.1, read on the forward strand.
CCCGTGGTTGTTGTCCAGCCAGCGCCACGCACGGCTGGCAGCCATCCAGGAGCACGAGGTTATGAGACACACACACACAGCTCAGGGTGTCTGGATGAGCTGAAACACAGCTGGGTGACAGAGGACTCCCTGCAAGTGTCAGGGCTCTGCACAAGTGTTTCAAGATTTAAGGGAATCTTTCCCAAAATCCCTGAGCAGTTAAAGCAGACACTTGCTACGTAACTCTAAGAAGGTTGTTTTATAACCTTACAGAAAGTCTTTTTAAAGACTGGTTCATCAGGGCACTTTAGCACATTTGGGAACGATTTTAAATATGAATATTCAAAACCTCTAGAGAGTATAACTGAAATGAACCCATTTTTCCAGACTCACTTCATGTTATTCACCCCATCTGAATCCCATGAACCCAGGGCATTTTCCATGCAAACAACACCAAGAATGTAAAATTGGAAATCGGTGCTTGGGGACAAAATAAACCCTCCTAAATTGTATCAACTGTCACTGAGGCACTGCAGGTCCTCTGGAAAGGTGGGAAATACAGAGATCCCCGTCGTGCCAGACAGTGAGCAAACACAGCACACCTTACCCACCCCTGAAAATTTACTGTCTCAGTTAAACACAGGATAACACAGACAGGTAAATCATATGTTGGGGCATAAAAAACACAATAATAACAACTTTTTTCTTTGTTTTAACACTTTTTTTGAAGTAACAATCTGCAGCTTTTCCTCCCTGTGCAAGTACAGCCATCACCAGCAAAAGACACCTGTCCCACTGAAAAACCTTGGGATAGAAGGGACTGTGAGGAAACACTCCAGACTGCCCAGCACAGCAGGACCAGAGCTCCCTGGCTCCCAGCAGAAGGTTCAGAAGAGCCACTTCTCTTACCACATTAGAAGGAAGAGAGACTTTGGGGAAGAGCTTCTGCAGGAGCTCGCGCGTCTCCACCTCGGCAGCTTCCAAATGCTGCTGCTTCTCCTAAACCAAGAGGAGAAAAACCAACGTGTGAAATTGGGCACCACCCTCCACCGACCTGGCAACAGCCTCTCCTATGCCTGCAGTAATTTACTTAACCCAGAAAGTCTTTTTCTAAGGGAGAAAGGCGCTATAGTCTCTAAAATTGCCAGTAAATTGCTTCAAAGATGGGCACTGAATTGCTACAGAATTTGGCCTTCACATTTGTTCTCGCTTAAGCTTTTATTTTCTGAAGTCCTCCTCCAATCTAGCCTGTTTGTACAGAAATTACACCATCATTCACTTGTTCACAACACAAACTGCACCGCGCTGAGTAACTGCGTCCACAGATCACACCAGCCCTGCCACTTAAGTTGAGCAAGCTCAAAATCAACTGGTTTGGTCAATCAACGACTTTTTTTTTTGTTTAATGCATACTTTTTAAACAATTTTAGGTGTGAAAAAAGTCACCATAAGTTAACGTCATCACATGAAAAACACAGAATTAAAGTCAAAAGGAAAACTTTTGTGTTAATGCACATTTGAACCAGGCCAAGAAAGTAAGACTTCTAAACATTACTTTCAAATACTCGAAAGGAAGCCCCTTACATCTTCTTTTCCCAACCTTGGATGCAATGGGAAATAATTATTAGAGCTGTGTGACAATCTCCAGGTGTTCTTTCTAATTGCTCTGCAAATATAAATACCCAGAGCCAAGGGCACCACAGATCCATCCTCCCATGTATTTAAGATTAAAAGCAGAGCAGCCACAGGACATGTGCTTGCTGTGCTCGTGGCAGATTGGTTTAATTTTGCCATATGATGCTCAGGCTCCCATTTAAATGTAGAAAAAGCCTGAAACCCTGCACAAAAGGCAGCTTTCGACCAAAATCCTTTACTGATATTTGGGATTGGTTTTTCCTTTGACATCAGTGCCACTGCCTTGCTGCTCCGAGTTCCTCTGCTGCAAGAGGTCGGTGGCGTGAGCAGGCTGAGATTCAGAGACAGAAACGGACAGGAGACATTAGGTTGTGAGGCTGTGCTAAGTGTGGTAGTTGGCAGCCATTTAGGAACCACCAAGAAGGGGCAAAAGGCTGTTTTAGCTGAAGTCTTCCAACTGCAAGAGAAAGCAGCCAAGCGTTAGCACACAGCAAGAGCAGGTACAGAGCCCTCCCCGCGCGGGGCCAGCAGAGAGCGGAGACGGCTCCGAAACGCAGACACACAACCCCAAATCAGAGCTCCTCTGCTTCTGGCTGCCTGACTTGTGTCCTCACAGTTATCTGGATGCTTTTTTTGGAGTTCTGCACAGTGGCAATTAACACTGAATCAGGCTCACAGCAAACACAAGCTTCTTTCAGAGCAATTCACACCCTGCATCATTTTGAACATTGGTCCAATGGTCCCTGTCAAGCTTCATGTGCCTTCAAGGAGGAAATTCACAGCTCTGGTCACACCATTTTGCTGAGAAGCTCCCAGGCTTTAAAATAGTAACAATTTAGTCCTGGTTCTTCACAGGTCCAATAGATTTGTCCAAGCACAGCCAAAGCCCAGTAGAAGAAAGCAGGTGGCTCACCAGCACATTATTCTGGAGCTCCCCACAAATCCAAACAATTCACGACAGCTCTAACAATTATGCAAACAGAAATCAAAAGTCAGCATGCCCACAAACTAACAATAAAAAAAAAACAAACCCTAAAGACAACAGGAAGAAGCAGAGGTGAGAGTATATGAATGAATCACTCAGAAGAGGTTATACTTAAACTGCAGTAAAAGTTAAATGTCTCCGTTTCACTTAAAAAACCAGCTGCAGATCTGCTTCTAGCTTAACGCATCATTTCTAGCAGTCAGCATTACAACCTTGGCAGTCTTGTTCACTTTGTCCTGCAGCAATTTTTCAGTTGATGCCAATGCTTCCATTGCTTCCCAGTTTTTCTCCCGAAGGTCCTAATCATTTTTAGAAAGAATGATTTCAGTTCAGCCAATATTCAAACTGTTTTCGCTTTTAACTTCAGAGATATATTTCGCATTACATTCCACCATTTGCATTTAAATGCTGGTTACTGCAAGGTGATTTTGCTGGGGAATATGACATACACTAGCAAAAACAAGTGTGACGTTCAAAGACTGAATGAAAAGTGGGGGGGGGGAAAAAAAAGCGCCAATTTCTGCCCAACCTGCCCCCATGTCCAGAACTGATCCAAGAGTTACTGCAGAGCGTTGTCACTACAGCAGTCCCACACTTTGACTGCACTTGTAAGAAGAAAGAGGGAAGTTTTCAAAAGTAGTGAGGAACACAGACACCAAACCACAGATTACACAACAGAGTGTTAGGCATGTTGCAGTGCAGAGCCCAGCACGGACCCAGGAGACATGGAAGTGTGCACATTTATGCCCCTGATCCTGCAACCAGACCTTCGACCTCAGCCCAAACCTGCTACGGCGGGGCTGATTTCAGAAACACAAAGCTCAGGGTTTGCAGCAGCTCTCTCCACTGCACCCAAAGAAAACTGGTTTTGCTGCTCACCAGCCTTCCTGGGAGGCTTTGGGTTTTCAGCACACCCCAGATCCACGTGGGAAGGGCACGGTGCCGTGCTCCTGAGTCTTTCTTGGCGAGGTCATCAAACGTGTACTCCACAAGACGTCAACACACAACTCAGAGGCTGAGAGCTCTTCTAAGAGCAGCCTCACAGCTGTTCTCTAGGAAGGATGGTGGGGCCTTGCAGCGAGGAGATTACAGTGCTTGGGATTCAGATTTAACTTTTTCCATCCCTCAGAGCAAACCTTCTTTAGCAAAGGGGTATTTAGGAAAGGCTGTATTTTAAATTCACCAAAGTGGCATTCAAAGCCTAGCACACACCTACACTAGTTTTACTTCACCACTCCTGTTTGCCCACAATCCCAAGGGCTGTTCACAGGACATAAATGCAATATTGGATAAATCGGAGAAAAAGCTGGGACTTACAGGCACGGTGTGCCTTTAGCAGCAGCCAGATTTCTGCCTGCAGCACAAAGGGAGCCTAGACCTTGTAAATCCCCAGGAAACAGACCTTCTGTTCCACCTTTCCAGCTCATCTGTCTTCTGAGACTACTCAGCCTCTTTCTCTCTCCCTCATTTCAGCTCTTAAGCAGTACTCCTTGCTCAAAAGTTCAAGTTCTCAATATTTCCCTTGTGCATCTACCCTAGATTGTCCCACTATTAAGCAACAAAGCTTATTGCCTGGTATTCATTGGATTTTACAGGCTATCAAGGAGAGATAGGTGAGATAAACCCCATGTATTTTAACAACTTTCTTCCATATAAAAGATAACACTCTCCTGCCCTGCACAGGTAATGCATTACAAGGCAGTAGCTCCACAGCTCTGTGGTAGAAGATACAATCTTTAATTCCATCCACAAACAACCCACGCTGCACCATCAGCAGCTGTTGTGAAGGAAGGCTCAGTCCCTCACATCCTTTGGAAGATCAGGATTAGTCACTCTTAGGAAGGGGAAGAGCCAGATCTGAGCACCCTGAAGGTAATGCCTCCTCCCATGTCCCTGCACAAGGACCACAACTCTGTCAGAGCACAGCACCTTTCATCCTCCCACCCTCCCTCCCCTCCCCTCGGCAAAGGATGTGTTTCTGAACAGGGCTAACAAGGCTTGAATCCACATCCAAGAACTTGCTGTGGGATATGTCCCCTAGCAAGTCTCCTCTCCCTCATCCAAGCAACAAATTGTCCCGGAGCTGACACAACTCTGAGCAGTGAAGTCAGCTGTGCTCAGTCATTCCCAAGAGGAAAGGAGCGCCCAGGGACACCACAGAGCAGATAACTGCCAGAAACACTCTCTGCAAAATGCCCCAGGCCTCAGAAAGTGCTGGGAACACAGGTTTGGTTGTTTGGGGGGGTTTTCTGGGGTGGTGGGGGAAGAATTTCCTTACGTTGTTCTTTTTCCTCTGCTGCTCAAAAGCGTTTCTCTGAGAGGCGAGCTCGCTTTGGAGACTGGCGATTTCCTTCTCCTTGCCTGCAACCCTGAATTAACAAAGGGAACCATAAACAAGTCAGGAGACATTGAAGACATTTCCAGGGAAGCACTGACACCCTTTCCCATACATACACTAACCTGCCTTCCCTTCCAGCAACACACTCGCTCTGAAAAGCTGCTCTCACTGACTTGGCAGCATCGTTTGCTTCCCACTGCTCCCTGCACCACTTTGCCTGAGCAAATCCCATTGCAGAGCTCCTGTTTGCCTACAAAAGGCATCTGCACACATTTATCAAGGCCATGCAAAGGCAACACATTAGCTGAGGGTAAGACAGCCAGCCCACACCAGCACAACACCACAGAACAGGCACTGCCTGCTGGATCAGAGCATTCCCTTTCAAGCACCTAGTCCACCATTTCGAAGTCATTTAACTTAAAAGACAAATAATTCAGCCAGCCAAAAATGCACGGCAGTGGCAATTTGCTTAGCACAATATAGCATTAGCTTCCACATAGCTATTTAATGTGCTTCAGCCCCACACACTTAAAGCACACCTTTACCCCTGAGATCTTCCCTGGGAACAGATTGCCACCAGACAATTTTATAATACGAACAACCTTCTACTAAGCTAAAGTTTCAAGAAAAAAGCCTGTCACTTTTGCTTGAGACACCAACATTTAACTCTTCAGCCATACAGCTGAGCTGGCATGCATTCAAAATTACATCAATCATGGCTTGCTTCTAAGGTGGGCACAACATATTGCCAGCACTGTCTGTCTGCAGGAGATTGCAGTTGAGGATTATCAGTGCAGGCAGAATCTCCATGTTCAAATTTTATCAGACAGTAATTTAGGTTTGTGGTTTTTTTTTTTTACTGGCCACTTCACATGCTCTGATATTGTACATTTGGCATTAATTTCACTTTCTAAATTTCCTGAGCAATTAAGTGAACTGAGTCAATTCTCTATAGCATTCAACTTCTGGCAGTACTCACACTTGCAGAAGCTCCTCGCTTTGGACAGCCAGAGATGCCTAAAAAGAGATCAGAAATGTGTTAGAAGCAGATCAGCAGCAAAGGCCAGGATCTGCCTTATTATCCAGGCACTGCTGCAACACCACAAAGCTGCACTCTGGGCCTTTGAGGGAATCCTGTCCCGCCTCCTTTGGCCAGGAGCCTGCCTGGGATACAGCTTGGAAAGGTGGAAAGGCAGGTGAGAACACAGCAGGCATAAGAAAGAGCACAAGGCTGCAAATCCATAGGATTAAGGGAAGCAGGAACAGATATGCAACAGCCAGAAAAGCTGGCTTAGTGCAACCCAACCCTGAAGCTGTCCCCAGATTTCCACAGCCAATACAACTACTGGTTTTCCATGCCATCCACACAAGCTACCACCACCACCTAGACTTCACTCAGTAACACTGCAATTGGAAGCTGTACCTGTTTGCAGTTCTCCTGCTTTAATTCCTGTATTTGAGCTTTGAAAGATTCATTTTCTTTTTGCACATCCTGTTGAAAGAAAAAAGGCAATATATACTCATGTATAAATATATACACTCACGATACAAATACTCTTCAACACAAGGTGTTTCTATCAAAACTTTACCTGCAACTGTTTTACTTGGTTGGCAATTTCCCTCTCTTTTTCTTCCACTATAGCTTTCAACTTCTTCATCTGTTCTTCTTCCCCTTTCAACCTGCAGAGATGCATTAGAAAGTAAGAAAAAAGGGTTAAACTAAGGGAAAAAAAAAATTTAAGTAAGAATTTATGCTAAAAAGAGACAGACACTCTAGCTGGGACAGTTTGTGCAGCAGAAGGGAAATAAATTTTGTATGTTGAGGCTGCCTCAGGTACCACGTCCCGGCTGTACCGGAGCTCTGCTGGGAGAGCAGCACGTCACAGGAGCTGCTTTGAAGACAGAGCCCTTCTTGGCACAGTCTCATACAACCTTCCTCTGATTTGGAGCAGCCAGACAAAGCAGAGTCAAAACAGAGGAAAGCCTGGCAGCGTTTCTCCATAAAACAGGAGCTGAGAATTGGCTGCTGCAGCTCAGCCTGAGAACGGCAAACCGGATCTGTTCGCTGCTGCTACCGAGTGAGCCACAGGCAGTGCAACCCTCAAACGTGCTAAACAGAAGGAGAAATTAGCACTAGACACAAGAAGCAGCAGCAGTTTCATTGGTTCACAGAGCCCTGGGTGCACATTCCCAGTGTGTGAGCAGCACAGCTCAGGGCAGGGACGCCAGCCACGGCAGCAGCCGCGCTCTGGCCATCGGCACTAACAGCTTGTTTTAGCAAAGCCCATGAAATTCCTGACACCCATTCACACATTCCAATTTAAGATAAATGCCAGCACTGAATGCACATTCTCAGCAGGCACTCAGCATACTCACAGGCTCTCCAGCTCCTGGACTTGGGATGCAGCAGGTACCTGAAAAAGTAATTCCCAATCTCATTTTGATGTCACAGTTTTCAAATTAACAGCAGCTCTTTGCACGAGAAGGGGCAACACACAGCTTGCAAGACACTTGCCAAAGAAATACTGGGAATTTTGCATCAGGCATTGCTCCAAGAATATCTAAACACACAATGGATTTCAGAAGCAGAGCTTACACCAAGCATCCCAAACTTCACACCAGCCAATTGCTCTCCATTCCATCTCTCCCCTGGGATTAATGCCTACGTCTAGACATCCACCCAAAATAAAAGTTCAACTCAGTTTCTCCCTTTTACCATCAGCAAAAATCCAAACTGAGCTAGAATACCACCTTATTGGAAAAGTTCTCCCACCAAGTAACACCTGGCTTTGAGGATGTCCAGCTGTCTGCTCTCAAGTCCAGTGCTGGAAATCAAAAGCCAAAATATTTCAGCCCCATGGAAAGGCAGGAAGGAATCACAGCAAAGCTCCACTCCAAGAGGAGCTGCTACACTGAGTTACAGGAAGAGTTCCTGCCTGACCAGAGCTCTCCAGAGATGCTGCTCCAGCCTGGCAAGGAGATGCCTGGGACACAGCTGGGACTCTGTGAGCTCCAAAGCTTCCAGACCACCAAAGCTCCTCGTTATGCACAGCATCATCCCAGTTAAAGCTCCTAGAACTTGTTATCCATGCTAAACCTGTTTAGGATGAACACAGTTGAACTAGTGGGCTCACTGCATCGTGGACTACTAGCTTAGTCAAGCAGGATTTAAAACATCTCAAGCAGGATTTTAAAAAAGCCAATGCAAATCCTTTGGCCAGGTAGAGGAGAAAAATGTCTTCCTGCTCAACCAAACAGCACTCCCAAACCACATCCACTCTGCAGGCTGTACCTGTTGGAGCTGTTGCAGGTTCTGTTGTTCCAGCTCCTGAACTTTACTGGTTAGTTGTGCAATTGTATCCTTCTGACCCTTTTGGACAGAAAAAAACCCAAGTTTAGAGCTGTGAATTTATTTCTCCCGTCCAGAAATGCTGCAATAAAACTTATTTTCCTTCAGAATATATAGCAGCTTACCTGCAGACATTCTCCCTTCTTAACAATCTCTTTCTCCTTCTCTTCCAATAAGGTCTCCATGGTTTTCACCTGCTTTTCCTTCCCCTTCAACCTGTACCATTAAACACAGACACACAGCATAAACCCCTGCTCTTTTATCCACCTGAAAATAAAACATCCTATGCTTTGCAGCACCTAACAAAAGCAGCATCTGTGATCAAAGGCACAAACACAACTCACCTACTCAAAACCAACGTGGGAACACTTCCACTTCAGCCTGGGTTAGCAGGAGATGCCCCTGATCAGTGGCACAGCTCATTAAGTGAGAGCAAACTCTGTGCTGACACATTGCAGGGATTTCACACACGTGTGCTCTCCTCACCCAAAAATACTTCCTTCCCCCTCCCCTGCTGGGGACACGAGGGACTGATTGATCACTTCCCCACCCAGCTACAGCTCAGGTATTACCAATGGAAGTTTTCCACAGTGCCTCCTTCATCCTGACTGGAATTTAATCCCTTGTAGCTAAACTGGGGGGTCATAAAGCCGTGCAGCACTTCCTGTTTGCTGTGTCAGACAGGACCAGGTATTTCCAACAAGGACACAGATCTAAGACCAGTGTCAACAGCCTGGATCCCTTCGTGTGAAGCACAGACACCAGGCAAGAACATTCTAACTTAAAATAGACCAGGGAGGGTGCACAGGGCAGATCAGACATTAACAACGGCACTTACAGAGTCTGAAGTTCTTTGACTTGGGATGTTATTGACACCTAAAGAAAATAATCAGCACTTCAGTTCAACGCACAGGGAAAAGATACACAAGTGCTAAAAATGGCTCTATGAAGAAACAGGGGGAAAAGCCATCAGACATTATCAAAATAGGCACTATTTGTTGCAGTAAGCATCAACACTTTTTTTTTTTTAATTACAAGTGTCTCCAACTATTTACATTCCCCAAATTTAAAATGTGACTTCCAGAGCAGCAAAGGAAACAGTGCAAATGGGGACACGAGCAGGCCCACAGGAGACAGAGGAAGAAGCAGAGAGTGACTGTGACAACCACCTCAGTGGCAACTGCAGCTCCAGCCACAGAGATCATCCCTGGCCATCGAGACCTGTGCACAAGGAAGTGCTTTTTGGATGCTCTCCGCAATGTCAGCGAGCCCTTAAATTCCCAAGCTACGGCTGAATATGGATTGGAGACACAGGATTTAGTGGGAATGTTACTTTTGAATGCTGTGTAAAAGCCTGACAGGAGTTATTTGTGAAGTCGGTCAATCCTCTACCACATGGCAGGATTTTCATATATTCCCAAAAATCTCTGTTCAGCTTGCAGAGAGACCAAAAGGTGCACAAATACATCACCTTTGGAGCAAGCATCCCTCACTCTCTTTCCAGAGACAGCAACTCTAAACTGCATTTTTTTCAGGGCTCTGTCAGTTCCAGGGAAGGAAATACACACAAATAACTCCCTGAGTTCCTGGAAATTTGCTTTGGAGGAAAAGCCCGAGACGGAAACACATTCTATGAAGTTTTGCCTAAAAAGGACAAAACTTCAACACTAAGAAGAGAAGGGGGTGACACGTTGGAATGTAGCTAGAAAGACTGAAAAGAGTGCAGACCACAAACACAACCCACACAAACAAGCAAACTTCCTGACAGCACGATGGATGAGGCTGCCTGCAGAATGGGCTCCCCAAGGAAACGTGGGCTTCCGTTGTTTTGGATGCCAGACAGCAATCATGCCAAAAAAGCCAATATTCCTCCATTTCTGCATTCCTGATAGCTGAAGTAAAACTGATTGTGCCAAGACTGACTCGCTTTGGGCACTGGGAAGAAAACAGTGTTGGGTTTTCCTGGAAACCAGAGGTTATTTGTGCCTGTAGTATTGTTCCAGCAACACAGAAAGGCCAGCAATAGGAGAAGCAACTCCAGCCATTGGAATTTCCAAGTTGCCAGCCTCCAAGGATGTCCCAGGGTTTCGTGTTTACTACAGGGACAAGGTGCCCAGTCAGAGCTAATGCTGCCATGCATTAAAGCTATAGCAATTCTTGCCAAATTTCATACTAATGGTTCCAAAAAGCTCAGGCATCCAGAGGTCTGTGGTTTATGCAGGACAGCACTAATTATCCTACATATTTATGGCTTTATGTCCAAGAGCAGTGTAGCTCTACCATTAAAGAGCTCCCCTACCCAATGACATTCACCAGTGAAACAAAACACACCAGAACAGAAACGAGTGAGCAGCACATCCAAGGCAAGGCTGGGTCACACTGCTGGCACTAAGGTATTTTACCTGTTTTTCCATCTCAAGCTGGGAATTTCCTACTTCTTCTTTCAGAGCCTCTATTTCCTGTGTCAAAGCCTTTTCAATGACAAAACAAGACAGGGTTGGACAATGGAAACACAAAAACGCCACAAAAATGGACGCTACAAATTGATCACTGTAGGATGCCATGCAGTAACAAACAAATGTGGTTGTGGCATCGACACAGAAAGCGAGGCAGGTATTGCAGAGGGATACCTGAACAGTCTTCTCCTTGCTTGCTACTTTTAGGATTTCAGCTTGGAGGAGTTCTTCCACTGATTTAATTTTTCCATCCTTCTCGTGGATCCTTAAAAGGAGCAGAGAAACAACATCAGCTGGCTGAAAAAAAATGTGCTGCTTGAGCAAACACACAAGCTTTGGTTCTGCTATCACATCCCATCACCAGCCTCTGGGATCCACAGTGGGACCAGGCAGGAGGAACAAGTAGGAAGAATAAGACTGGGGCAAGTGCAGAACCAGCTGGCTTTACCTAACCAGCAGTTCACATGTTAAATAGATACTATTACAGTCTAGAAATGCAAATTAAGATACCAAGAGTGCCTGGAATGACACACACTTAAATATCAGCCTTCACTGGACATCCTAGCAAAGTATTTATCAACTTGAGACACACAGAGTGAACAATCTCACTCCCTTTAAAGTGCCTACTGAACCAAAATGATTATCTGACAAATCAGTGAAATTCCTCATTTAGCCAAAGTCAGGCTTATGAAATTAACTGCTTAGCAGAGAAGCAACTGGATTTTCAGCAGGTATTGATCTGGCACAACATGATGCAAAAGTGAAAATGCTTCCGGCCACGCACACTTCACCCAGTTAAAAGCAAATCATTTCAGGGAAGCAAAATAGTCAGTCATGAACAGTTATAGTCATGGAATAAAGACAGAGAGAATTAACAATCAGAAATTAAATCCCTGCAGTAACTTACACTTTCTGCAGTTCCTCCACCAGTGATTGGAAGGAAACCTGTTAAAAACAGAGTTTCAGCTTAGAAAAAAAAAAGATAGCAAAACAACCTGCAAGTGCTGAGGGGTGAGGAGTAGAGAGCTGGAGCACTCTGGCACTGGGTGAACTGTGTAGCAGCCTAATGATTTCATTTATCTGGCTGCTCCTGAGAAAATTAGCTGTCAGTCTCCAATTCCTGGCAATAATACCAAGTCTGCTGCAAGTTCCAGGAAAACAAGAGCAAACCCACACCATCTTTACCAGGAGAGGGTGAAGTTCAGGACCAGCACTTCATCAGCCAACCTTTCACACTGACAGCACTGTACATCTCTTCACAGTCACGGTGCCTCCCCTCTTCCATAAATGATTTTCTAGAAACTAATTGCCCTCCTGAGCTTTCCAAGCAGAGCACATCAAAAATGACAACACTGTGAGAGTGTCACTGATCAGACACAAAGAGAAGGGGGATAAGTCACACCTGCAGAGTGTGGATTAACACAGGGAAGCTCACTCATGGAGCTGGGGCAGTACAAGCTGCCTACCAGCCACACCTGCTGCTCCACACGTCTGGAAAAGAGAATCCAGAGCCATTTTCAGAGCGTGGCAAACTCAAACCAACCCACACCCAGCACTGACTGGATCCTTTACGTCTGCCCTGTTGCTGACACTTCTGCAAAGGAAAGATTTGACAGCAGTACCAGCTCCCAGACCAACGCTGAAAGAAAACAGGATGCTTTGCCAACAGGCTTCAAAGGCATCTCCACCTTTTTCCCCTGGCTTTTGCAACCACAGCAAGATTCTTTCAGATTTAGTTTAGGTGTAATAGAAGTTTTAGATGAAAAGTACTACCTGCTCCGATTGCTGAATTTGCAGACTTTGAAGTTCTTTTCTCAGAGATGAATTTTCTGTTCGCAGGGCCTTTGAAAGCAGACACAGATAATGAAAGACTCATTTGTGGGGGGAAAAAAAAGTGTTAAGCTTGACAGAAAAATAATTTCTTTTAGAATAAGTGAAAGACTTTGAAAGTCTGGAAGAGACCCCCGTCTGCAGCTGTTGGAGCTGAAGTATTCAATGGACTAATTATTCGTCATGGATAACTTGGAGTGGACTTCAGTCTGTAGGAATTTAGAGCCCAGGTAATATAGCAAGGTGGGAATGCTGTAATTGAGCAGAGAGTTCAGAAAAACAAATGTAACAAAGCATGTTACAGGCCGCTGACATTTCTCACATCTTTGGGACAGCCCATTGATTTGTATGTTTTTACATGATTTTGGGATTCTCTCTCACAGACAGACTTCTCACTACTCTGGGAATACAAATAATAAACACTGTAAGACCGTGGGCTGGAACAGTCTAGATCTTACTCTGGAGTCAATAATACCCAAAATAGATAAGAACTCAAAGATGTCTTCGTACAGAAACGCACTACAAGAATAAAAATGTTATATTCTAAACACCGTTGTCAGCATTACTAAAAAAATTATAGAATAATATTTCAAACAAATAACTTGCAAAATACCACCATCCCTGGAGGGATTTAAAAGCTGTGTGGATGCAGCACTTGGGGATGTGGTTTAGTGGTGGCCTTGTCAGTGCTGGGAAATGCTTGAACTCCGTGATCTTAAAGGTCTTTTCCAACCCAAAGGAGTCTATGACGAGCTCTCACCTTGGCTGTTCAGTAACCTGACATTTCGCAGCTCCTGCCCAGCACAGGGGTGCCGGCAATGCCCCTGGAATTTAGGCATGTTAAGAAAGGAAACATTGTCCTGCCTATGTCCAGGGAGACACAGCTTTCCAGCAAATCCCAGCTCAAAACAGATAGGAATTTCTGTACTGGCTTTCCATCACTCCCTTCTTTATAAACCATCAGGAAGGAAATAACTTTATCATCATCCCAGAAGTGTCACTAATTTATAATCCACTTAACCCTTCAGATTATGAACTAAGTTAAAAAAAGCAGGAGTCCCATAAAGCCAAATTTTTATAAAGCACCCTTTCCTAAAGAGAGATTTGTTGGAGATTAAGCCAAATGTACAGATCTGGAGATATGTTCCCTTTCTTCCAAAGGACAGCAGGATTGCATCCTAGCAAAATCTGCTCTAGACTAAGCAGAGAGAAGCACTTACTCTACACCACGGATGCTCATGCTTAGGCTCCCTCCCAGAGAAGGTTTTAACCTGATCTCCAAGAGGTGCTTTTCCTATTCAGAAGGAACTCAGACTGCACCATGAGCACTCCGTACATTTTGCACAAGAGCACTTAATGTCTATTTCCCCATCAAAAGATAATAGGAGAGATTTTACCTTCAGCTCCTCCTCTTTATTAGCTACCTGGATGAGTCCTGTCTCAAGCAGCTCTTCAACTGTCTTGATTTTATCATCCCTTTCTCTCATGCTGAAAACACAGGAGTGAATATCAGGAAAGAGGAGTTAAATTTTGAAGGCAGTTTAGCTGTCGACAGTAACCTTACTGCCACCAAAACCTTTATTTTAGCCTCTGACTCAAGAGAAGAAAGTTTCTTACCCTTTTTCCATCTGCTCTATCAAGTCTTTGTTTGTCTGTAAAAAAAACAAAACAAAACAAACAACAAAAACACAATAGGGCCATCATTAATTGGATAATAATGGTTTGGGATTAAAACACCAAACAACTGGAAAGCACCAATTTAACCAGAAGCTTGGTTACAACACTAATCCAGAAAGGAAAACAAAGCTGGGAAAGAAAGTCCTCATGGCACACATGTCTCATATTGATGCTGGAAAGAAGTCAATCTTTCAGGGGAGGGACAGATCCAGCCCAAATGCCTTGATGTTTTAATAGTAATGTACTTGCAGCATCTAACCCACAGCAGCCACCTCAGGACCTGAAAAATCTGCCTCTTTTGAGCATTTACCAGAACCACAAGGTCCACCTGAGGCTCACTCAGCAGAACATTCACGATTTCTCAACACCACCACATTGTGAGAGACCAGATGGGAAACATAAGCCAGCTTCCAAGAAAAATCATCCCCAGCATTTCAGACAGGACACCAGATCAGCCAGACCCAGGGGAATAATGGCTGCAGATCTGCTTCTCCACCAGAAGAAAGGGAGCTGCTCCAGACAGGGAGCTCCTGACTAGCAGACACCAACACAGTAAAGGAAGTAAGTTTCCTGTCCTGCAGGTCTTTTTCTAGTGTTTCAGGAAGTTTTCTCATTCCACAGTGGTGCAAAGTCAGGGGTGTTCATAAGGACTTTCCCAGGTAACATCCCAAAAGGAGAAGGAGCTGAGCAATGCAACAGCTTTGAACCTGCAGCATCCTGTGAGCACCAGTCCGGCTGCAGCACGTGAGCCATGGGCAAAAACACAGAACAGGAGGGAAAAGACATCACTGTAAAGAGTTTTCTATTTCCATGGGTCAGAGTGGTTCCAGAAATAAGTTCTTACTTGTTAAGCTATGAGTCTTTGGGAATGGAGGGGAAAAAAATTTTAAAAATCACATTTTGTTCAGACACTCTTGACTAGGTCTAGAAGACAGTCACAACTGCCTTACTTGAATCCCCTATGGAAGCAAAAATACCTGAAAAGCATCAAGTTTTGATACCAAGTAGCTCAGCCTACAGTCAGGTTAAGAAAAAAAATACTGAAGAAATACAAAGAACAGAAGTTATTTGGTAATAGCTCAGCAAACACTGGCTGTACCTGCTCAGACAGGAGAGTCTGCAGCTTCTGAACTTCAGCTTGCAGAGTTGCATTTTGATCCTTCAGAACCTGGAAGAAAATTGAGGCATTTTATCAGTTCAGAGCTGCAGAGCCTAAATACAGCATTTCCATAATGGCAGCGAGGCAATTAAATAGCACAGAAGTCATTACAGGGAGTTCTTTGGAAGCTACAAGGCTACAAAGAGTCCTTTCCTCCTCGTTCTTGCTTTTCTGTACTAAGGACAAGAGTATTGTCATTATGTTCCCATGAGGAATTCAGCTGTTACCATCTTTATTCCCTGGCAGAGAATCAGACAGTACCAAGTGTGAGAAGCTTGGAAAAAAAGCATTTTCCTCCTAACGCAGCATCAGCATTGTGTCAAGATTTGATAACTGCCTCTTACAAAACACTCATCTGGCAAAGCAAATGGTCCAAGAACCCCTTTTCAGTTCCCTTTGGCTGCACAGCAAGGGATTGGCAGTCCAGCAGCAAAGATTTGCACAGCTCCCACACTTGGTCTGACTGCAGGTTGGGAAGAGGTGGATGGGGAAGACAAACAGCCTTTGCCTCTCCTCCTGCATTCCTGCTCCATTCAATGGACACAGCAGCCCTGAGCAGACAGGCTGTCTGCCAGGATTCCTCAGATATATTTTAAAATCCTCCTCTATTACTGCTTTTTGACTTTTTAAAGACTTGCTTGGTGCTTTACAAAAGTACAAAGCAGGACACATGCTCTGAGCTCCAGCCCCAAAGCCTTACAGGGAAAACACAAGCAGGAAGGGACAGCAACAGTGAGGATTAAATGCATTGCTCTGTTTTGAACCTGGCTTTTCCCTCTTTCATGTGCTTGGGAAAAAGCAGCACTTCCTTAGGTGGAAGCATTTAGAACAGCACTGGTCTGGTTTATGTTTGGGATCAAAGAGAGGAGGAAGACAAGAGCAGCAGTGCACAAAATATTCATGCTGAGAGCACACTGTGGATTTCTGCAGTATCATGATGATGATGATCTGCATTCAGTTCTCTATTCACTTCCCAAGAACTGCCAGAATTGCCTCCAGGTGATTTTTGCCATTACTTAGCACTGAATTGATTACAGCACATAACCATTCACAACACCTCTAAGGCCTTTTTCCTGGGAAACAGTTACTACAGAAACCATCACACTAAAAGGATGCTCATATTATTCCTTCTCACATTCATTTTCACTTCACCTACCATTTTAAAATGTTCCACCACACTGACAGCCCTCAGAGTGTCACTAACTTGAGACTTGCCCACTTAGCTCCAGCCTGCCATCCCTTCCCACACCCCTTTCCACACTGCTTATACACCTGTGACCCAGCACACACTTCACTGTAGATTCAGTCAGCTTTATTCCAAAAATCAACTGAAATTGTACTTTGTTTCCTATTCCATTAATTGAACAAACTTCTTTCCTCTTATTGTCTGACAGCTTAGAGAAACTACACAGCCTTGGTGAGGGACTCTCATCAAAACCTCTTTGAAAGTGTTACTTTAATACAAGAATCAAGTTTACCACCTGCTTCAAAGAGCTCAGGGAGACTCCAGGGGCTTCTCCTACAAAAGCATCCTGCCTCTACCACTACCCACTCGCTCTGTTCCTCACTAGCAAACTCACCCAGGTGCCAGAGGGACATTCAGAGTGACTGACCTCACACCACAAACATCAGAAGAGCAGCAGCACCCACCATGGGCTTTAAAGGAGCTAAAGGGATGGAGTCATCACCTTTCTTGGGAAGCAGGGCTGTTTCTCTAACAGCCCAAGTTCAGAAGAAAAAGGCCAAGGTGGCAGAGGGCAAGAAGGAATTAAGCTGCTCCCTGCACACACCATTTAGAAACAAGCAGCTGCTGTGCTGAGCAGACCCCAGATGTCAGAACAAAAGCTTCAGCAGTGTAGCTGCAGCCCTATGAGAAACCATTTGGAAGGAGGCAGAATTAAAACAAGCATTTTTACACCTACCTTGACAGAAAAAAGAGGCTTGGCATGATAATCCAAGCAACAAAGGCTCCAAACAAAAGCACCAAGCCACATTTGAAGGTGGAATGTAGGAAAATCACAATAGCCTTTACTGTACAACCTCCTCTTGCAGAACTCAAAGCCCTCACTCTCCACAACTGCAGACACTGAATTAAACTTGTGCTATCCCACCTCTTCCTCGGCTGCACAGTCAGATGCTACTACTCTGAGATCCCACACTGCTCTTCCCTTACAAACAATACTGTCATTTACCTGACACCCAAAAGTCAGTTTTATTTCACAGTTCTGCATTTGCTCCACAACCTCTGGAGCCCTGGAAAACTTACTGAAAACAAGCACAAAAATACCTGTTCTGTATCTTACCTTGAATTCTTCTTTTGTGTTTGAAATCTGAGTGAGTTCTTCTCGAAGCTGATCTTCAAGAGTTCTTATTTTGTCATCTTTTATGTGAATGCTGAAACAGAGCAGAACAGTTAAATACATTTCCCCATCCAAGTCTTACAAAAAGCATCATTGGAAAGAACATAAAAGACTGATAAACATTGTTTATCAAATCCCAGAGCTATTTACCTTTTCTGCATCCTTTCCAGCTCATGTGCAGCAGCAGCCTAGATATAAAGAGGATTAACACAGACTTAGGATACATCACATGATTCAATCAACCTTTCATTCCACAATATTAAGAAGCTAGAACAAGTCATTTGGCCTCCCAGCACATGACTGAAATCAAGAGTGGAAGGGGTAAGCTTGTCTTCATGCACTTCTACAACACCAATCTGCACCAGGCAAGCATGCAATTACACAAAGGGAAGATGATCTCCAAGAGATTCATTTGACAACTGGGATTATCTCTAATTAAACACTTCATTTCCACTTCTGTAATGAACAGGCCACATAGCAGCAACAGAGGGACAGCATTTTGTTTGGCTCTAAAAACATCTCCATGGTGAGGTAGGGGGGTTGTGTGCTTTTGGGGTTTTTGGGGGGATGTTTATGAACCTTGCAGGCAAATGCCAGGACTGCACATTTGCAGACAGTTGTGTTCACTCCTGGGAAGTGTCCTGCGTGCCTGAGAACCTACACCAGCCAAGCAAACTGCTTCACTAACCTGGATATCCAAGGAAAACACTTTGCTGGCAAAGGAGGGGGAAGCATTAGGCCTCCCACCAGCTCTAAGAACTCCAGGGAATCAGATATTAGCCTAATCCAGAAGTCTCACACCATTAATGTGCTTAAGCAGAGCTTGCTTAAAGCCAACAGATCTGCATGTGCATTTATGGCAGAATAGGTACTGGGAAGGGAGTAACATTCAAACAATTGTTTTACCTGTTCATTTGTCAGGGCCTGTAACTTCTGTACTTCTGATTTCAGGGATAGGTTCATATTCTGTAAGACCTGAAGGAAGGATAAAAAAGAAATATATTTGCAGTTCATATATAGATAGTATTTCACTCTCCAGGATGAAATTTCAGGTTATTTTTGAAGGAAAATCCTCAAGTTTCCTTATCAACAGCTTTCCCAGCATCTAGCATTGGCCTTGCCTAGAAGAGCAGACTTGTAGCTGAAAAGGCTGTTTTTAGACCCAAAGGCAGCGGCCTTGGGGGCTTCATTTTGTACAAGCAGCCAAGAAGCCTCTCCCTGGGTCAGCTGCCATTTACAAATGCTTTTGATATACCTTGAGCTCTTCCTCCTTGCTGGCTAAGTTGGCATGTTCATTGCCTAATGAGTCCTCCATCTGCTTTATCTGTTTGTCCTTCTCTGCAATCCTGCACAAGGGAGAAACAACGACAGATCAGAACAGAAGATCTGGATGGAAGTGGCACAGGAAGCATCAGGCTAAACCCAAAATACAAGCTGGCCCTTTAGCCCAGCTCCTACACTAAATCCTGCTGACTGCACACTTTGGGTCCAAAAGCTTTTCCATTTTAAATGCTGTCTGCTTGCCAAAAAATGTATGAGACATTCCCTAGCTCTGAAACACAACTATCACCCCATGTCCCCAAGGGAGAAACCTCCTGGCACAGCCACAGAGCCCAAAAAACAACAACTCTCACGGTCACGCACATTCCTGCACGCTGCACTGACCCTGCCCACGGGCAGGGATGAACAACAGAGGAGGTGCTGCTTTCCCTGTAGCCCTGAGCTACAACAGACCCCAAACCTGAGGCCAGACACGGAAGGGAAATCCGTAGGAAGCGGTTTCCCAGCTCCCAAGCTGATCTCGTGAGAAGTTAAAAGCACAGACAGCCACATTTCCTGCACCAGTCCCTCCCATACGCCCTGCACGTGAGTGGAGGGGAAGGTGGTAGGCACTGAAAGCCAGCAACACCTCCCAAATCCCAGAGGAAATGGATGCTTACACTTTGTGAAGTTCTTCTGCCAGGACTGAAGCTGAGGTCTATAGAAAGGAAAAAAAAAACAAAAACCAAATAGCTGAAAGTAAAGCAAGTCATAGAATCCTCATCTAAAGCAAGTCAAAGAATCCTCATCTACAGTGAGCCAGGAATAGCATTTGTCTAGTTATTTTAAACTGGCACAGGATGCTTCCCACTGTTTCCTGGCTAAGGAACACTGAAGGAATACCAGCACATACCAATGTCCCTTCCCCTTTGGCCTAATGCAACATGCAGGGAAAAAAAGACCCCTATTACTCATCCTTCACTAGATTCAAACAAGCCATGGGATTCACCAGCACTTCCCACCCAGGAGTTAAGTGCTTTATGGGACATTCTGCTGACAAACCATTCAAATAAAATAAAAAAAGAAGAAACCCCTGCACAGTGCATTGGGAGCTGTGTCGGGAACAGAAACAGCACCATAAAATCAGCAAGTGGCATTTTTTTTTTCCCCGGGAAAAAGCCTATTCCTATGCTGCCACACACAACAGGGCAAGACAGACCCATCCTCCTGGTTATCAGGGCATCAAGGGACCTCTGCAGACTGTTTCACATCCACTTTGGTAGCAGCTGTGACAGAACTTCCACGTTCATAGATCCAGTCCCAGAGGGTGTCTTTAATGGTCAAGAAGAGTTTCACCACCCCTGAGGTCCAGAGCAGGATGCACTTCAATCTCACTTCTCCAAAGTGCTGTTTTCACACCCACTGTCCGTGGTGGAAAAACCTCCCTGAACTTTCACGGCCAGCTGGGGCTACCAGGGGAAAGCTCACACCTCATTCCAACATCCTCCCCGTGTAACCCAGAGCTAAAAAGCAACCTTTCCCTAGGGATTTATTTCCAAAGCCCTTAAAGGACTGGGATGAGAGGAGCAGGTCATAAAGATGCTGCAAATCTAGAGTGGCTCTTCCTTCACTCCTCTCCCCACCCCATGGGTTGAAGCGCTTCAAGCAAAGCCAGATTTTCAGCCTGATGTCAAATTTAATCAAATTCCAGCAAGCACATCCATGATTCAAAGAAGACAGCACCCAACTGCATAGGAACAGTCTCCACTTGTGCCCACAAAGCCCTGCTGAGCTGATTTCTGTGACCTACCTCTACATGGAGGCAACTCCAGTGACCCTGAGGCTTTACACAGTGTTTACAAGAGAAATCATTTCTCGAAAAAACTATTCAAACTAAAATTTTAAAGATTAAAATAATTGAGAAAGGCATTGTTTGGTGGGGTCTTGGTGTGATTTTTTTTGTTTCTGCACAGAAACCAGCACTCAAGTGAACAGAGAGCTTCATACAGGAGCTATCATAAGACACTGCTTCTCACAAGGGCAAAAGCACAATCAGGTGGTTCATAGGAAGACTGCAGAAAGACCAAAAGAACCACAGGACAGAATTGTAGACATGCAAAGCTACAGAAAACACACATTCAAAAAGATACCATACCCTTTGGTTATAAATGAAAGCCACCATGGGAGGAAATAAGTGGATTTTCCCCAAAAAAGACAGAAGATTAAAGTTTTAAACCAGTTTGAGAAACATTAGACAAGAGGATGCTAACAAGTCTGTGCTTTCAGCATTCCATCTCACACCCAGCTACAAAAAGCCTTACTTTTAACGAAAGTTCACAAGTCATGACTGCAAAAGGAAGTCTGAGAACATGCTGTACCTGGGCTGCCATTTGTGAATGAAACTTCTGAAGCTGAGCATTCAAAGCATCATTCTGCTCTATCAGCTCCTTGTAAGAGAGCACAGAAAGAAAAGCAGGCTGAGATCTGCAGCTACTCAATTTCTGCTAGGATTAGCTTTTAGCCATGATTATGTTAGTAAGAACAGTTCAGCATTTACATGTCAGACACTTTCCAATGACACCAGATTTTTCTCCCCACTACAATCAACCAGTTGGAGTGGAAGCACCAGAACCTGTTCTGTAGTAAGGAAAGGCATTCCCTGCTCCACCACAATCCATTTGGTTTCCCTGAGGCCCTCAAGAGTTATGTCCATGCTGCCTCTCACCACCTGATGCCAGGAGAAGGGAGATCACGCAAACATCAGAGGTTCATGGCTGCTCTCCCAGGGTGTTCCCCACACCACGGATCATTTCACAGCTTGGGAAGTGGGGTCAGCACCTTCTCCCAACTTGCCCCAAGTGCTGCTCAGGTGAGAGGTGGCTCCACATCTCCTCACAGCACCACACACAGGGTCTCACTTCATGATCAGACTGGCACAGTCTTCTCACCCTTTATTCAGTTTGAAAGCTCTACTAAAGCAGCATTTCAAGAATATTTCTGTGTTTCCACAGACACAAAGTGAGAGGAAAAACCCCAAACCCTTAAAACATTTGAGCAATACTACCTGCACCTGCATTTGCATGGAGTCCTCCTCAGAAGCTCTCTTTTGCTCAGCCTCCAATAACTGCAGCATCCTCTGCTCCAGCTGCTGTTTTGACACCATTGTATCAGTAAGTTTACTGTGCAAGCTCTGGATTTCATTGTCTTTGGCCACAAGCTTATTCTGCACATCTGTAGCAGAAACGTCAGGGTTTTAATTCAGAAGTCAATATTTAACTTTGGGGGAAATCATCGTCACTGTAAACAGGGAGGCTGACTAGCAGCCTCAGTCCAGCAAGCCAAGGTTCAGCTCCCTTATCAGCATTCAGACCATTTGGGATCCCAACACACCATTTCCCCAGGGTGCTGAAGCAGAATCAACTTCACCTGAGCCTTATTTAAGACATTTACTCAATAATGCCCTCTTTTTTTTTTTTTTTTAAACAAATGGCAACAGCCAATTCACTGCAGTAAGCATTATTTGGGAACTATGTGATACATGCCTTGCTGTGCTGCTTCGTGTTCTGCTGTTCTTTTCCTGAGATAAGCCTGGATTTCTTCCCATCTTCTCTCTGCTTCCTGCTGCTGGACCTTCACATTGAAGAAAGAGTTGATGAAAAGAAGTCTAACCTTTAATTTATTTTTGAAGCATTCAGAGTGCATCTCCTCACTGCTATTCCCAAAACATATGGCAATGAAGTGAAATTGTTTCTTGTTTCCATTAGGGCACATCAGAGAGACAGAGTGCTCTGTAATCCTCCTCCTAGACTAGTTTAGCCTATTAATTTGAAAGGCAAATTGTGAACAGGATTTCATTATAGGCTCTCGACAGAAAGGTTTCTGTAATATGAAAATGTAGCATCTTTGCCTTGATAGTTCAGAATTAACACCAGAAGCCAGACCAGCCAAGCATCACATAAATCTGCATCCAGTAATTAAAACATATCTCAACTCGAGATACCAACACTCCACCTGCCAGGGCAAAAGGCTGGGAGAACTTCTGGTATGTAAAATTTAATTGTAAATATTAAAGAAACCATGATCTCTGGACTGGCATTTCACCTGAAAACATTAGCTTCTCTTCTAAAAAAAAAAAGGAAAATGCTTTTTCTTTCAAAGAAAAGGAAAGAGTCATCCAGAAGCCAGTCAATTTACATTTTAACTCCTTTTGAAGAGTATTTATTAAAAAATGTAAGCATACATTTAATCAAAAGCATGTAACTTCAACTAAAAATCACACAAGGACAGTGCCATGTGGATGGATGGCTCCAAAGCATCAACTCCTGCTGGAATTGTACACTCACAGAAAGCCAAGTAAAATGCTTAACTGGTGATGTTGGAAAGATATTTACCTGGAAGGTAAGTTTCACTTCACAGAGAGGTCTGTAATCACTCAAAACCCCAGTGTACTGAATAAAAACATTAAATAAACCCCAAGGCTGGCTCAGCAGATCTGAACCAAGCAGCTAAAGCAATTCCCACACGCCTCACATCCCACTGCTTCAGGACCCGGCTCAGATAAAACCCTGAGCACAACCTGACAGGCAGAGAAAACCCCAGGCACCTTCAGCTGAGCCACTGCCTGCTCTGCATTCTTCTTCTGGAGCTCCTCTTGCTGCAGTTTGCTGCTCTTCTCCCCCAGCTCGTTCATCAGCCTGGCGTAGTCCTGGCGCAGCTTGTTCAGCTCGGCCGACTGCCTGAAAACACACACGGTCACAGGGGTTTTCCACAAGAAGCAGAGGCCACGACAGCAGCTACACAAATATCAACCCCAAGTCCTGTATTTGCAACCAAAGGGCTGTACTGGGTGGGTCTGGGGGGGTTTTCCTCCTGCCCCAAAACTGTTTCATCCTAGGAAAGGGATGAGGTACTCTCGGCCATCAGCACAACACAGTAGCTACAAGCCACGGTCAGAAACAAAAGGTAAGGAATAACCCACAAGCACCAGTTCCTTGAAGAGGTTTGCAAGCTCAGGGGCATGATTTGGGCAGGCTGATTTCAGCTAAAGAGGCTCAGCATAAAGACAGGTCTCACACCGAAATTCACGTTCTTTTCCTCTTCCCACAAAGGATTATTGATCTCAGGTTTACTCAAGATTCCTCCTGGACCACTAGCTGCACACATTTCTTCAGACTATTTGTTGCCTCCTGGCCTTGACCTGACTATTAACTTCTGAAGGTATCTGAGGCACTCTTGGTAGGGGGAGAAGATGCATTTGTACAGCCCAAGGGAAGAATTTTAAGAGGCTCCCCTTTGTGCCTAAGCAAATAAAAAGCATTTGATATCAAGTTTGCTTGAATTAAGACTTTTTCAGGATAACTGTCCAAAAGATAGTGATGCTTCATTTAAATGAACAAGACACCTAAAATCAGGGTACCACACCCTTCTCTGAGCACTTGACATTCCACCTCCAACAGTAACAAATATCTGAGAGCATAGAATGTGTCAGTTTTGTCCTCTATACACCTTACCAGGGTGCTCAGCTTTTACCTGCACAATGCACCAAATCCTCCCCCTGCCAGCTCAGGGGCAGCCCAAGTCTTAACTCAAAAAAGACCAAATCCTGAGATACCTTTTTTGTTTCTCCAAACATTTGCACCACCAGCAGATAAACCCGAGTGCTGCCCCAGTGGTGTCACTGACTGCAGGGTATTGACACTGATCTCTAAGTTTAGAGCTGCTGTTTTCCCAAAAGGCCAGAATCAGCACCTCTCCTAAAGCCCCGGGGAGGGATACACACCCTGCCAAAAACACCAACCGTCCCTGAGCACTGCTGCACTTCTTTCTCTTAAAGCCTCAACCCCGTGGTGCAAAAGCTCAGCCTTCAAATTGATAAAAGATAATTATCTGTTCTGAAAGCCCTGGCTCAATGTAAACACAGGCAGTCACCAGTCCAGCCCAAAATATCAGTGTTCCCTGCTTAAGCACTAATTCAGAGACAGCCAAGGACTTGGAAACAAAAGAAGAAGCCAGAACAACTCTTCAGGGGAGGCTTAAAAACACACAGAGCTCCAAGTAGCTGCCAACATACTTGCTCTCCATTTGATTGGTGGAAGTACTGACAGCATCTCTCAGGATACCATTTTCCTGCTTCAGGTGGCTTATTTCTGCCTCCATCTGCTCACGGAGTTGCTGGAACTGATGGGGAAAGAAAGATCAATTCCGTAAAAGATTAAAATAAGGAGAAATTTTTAAAGCCCCAAAACGACAGCATGCAGCAGTAGGTACGATATCACAATACTTTCAGTAAATAAAACTAAGTGTATTTCCTGGGAGAAGGGAAGCTTTGTTCCTTCCTCACATACCAACCCTTAAATTAAACTGTGCTACTCAGACCCTCATGCTCAAATCAAAGAACAGGTTTCCTTTTTTATCAGTGTATCACAACCTATTTACCAAGGCAACCTTTTTTATTGTTTAAAAGACTACATAAGTGTTACTCAGAATACCAGCTGCTCAGCTGTACAACTTGAGATATCTATCAGTAACTGGGTATCAATATATTACTTTTCCAAGGGGAAATAAACGTGCTGTGAATCATCGTTAGATGTTTAGAAAACCTTTAAACAAAGCAGAAAAACTAATAAATAACTAACAATACACAGATGATAGCATGCAAACTGCAAAAGGCTAGGCCTCATTGAATATTCTGATCTTCAACATGGTTCCAAACTGAGGCAGAAAGAAGCCCTGACAATCCAAGGTTCAGAATAGTGTAAACAAAATCAGAAGACAGGATTCCAAGGGAAAAAATGGACTCTGGACATGCAGACAAGAGCAGAGCTGGTCTTGCAGCCCAACAGCCTGCTCTGAGCACACACAAAACTCTTCCTCTAGCAGTGCCAGTTTGTAGATATGGCTGACACCATTCCAAGACCCAGTTTCATCAAATGGCTGACTCATAAAGAAGCATTTCTTACATTAAAGAAATCCCAAAAAGTGTTTGTGTAACAACCACAGCAGCAGGGAGCAGCCCCTTGTAGAGCAGCCACCTCCAGCTCTGCACCAACAAGTAACAAGCCGGGCCTTAGATGTTTACTGAGAGGTTCTTTACCCGTTTTTTTTTAATGCCAACAAGATCCCAAGAGAAGCAGGGGCACAAACCCCACATAACGGGCAATTCTAACCATTTTCAGCTCCTCTGCCATGCTGCAGCACATCAGCAGAGGGAGCAGGACCAGAGCAGTGGATCCTCTGCACTCCCTTTCTCCAGCTCTGCCTGGCACAGCAGCATCTGCTAAAGCCTCCCAGGAGTGCCCAGGTCTCCTTCCCTCACCCCTAGCCTGCAACAAGACACTCTCATTGTCCAGTTGTCTACACAGATTCCAAGAAGTTGTCTCTGCTACAAACTGTGGAGATGCTGAGACAGAAGATATAACACTTGGGAAGTGTTATAAAAGTGTTATAAAAGTTGGGAAGTTCACGTGTTGGGCTTGATGCTGTGACATCCATACAGGGAAAAAACTACTAGAATGAAATTAAGCACTTCAGTTGGTATAAGAAGGGCCATTTTCCTTAGAAAACTCTAAGTTAAACTTTTTAATCTGATGAAACAAACCTTTCTAAGGTCACTCCATTATAATGCAACTACAACAGAAAGTAACAAGTGTCTTAAAAAAAAATACAAGTGTCTGTTCTTCAAATATTTTCAGCCAAGCACTCCCCCAGGCAATGATATTTCATCTGCATTATGCTATGCTGTCACTCTGTACTATAATTTTAAAGACATTTATCCGCTGGTAAATGATCATCAGCATTAGTGGCTCCCTTAAGCTGAGTATTTCAATTAGATTTTTGCACTTTAATTGAATAACATTTCAGCAGAACACCACGAAGGAAAAGTAACTACATCAGAGACCAGCTGCCCGGCCACACTACGGAAGTCACCTGTGAGAACATCTTCCCTTTCTTTTAAGTCAGGAAAATGCCACAAAGTTTTGCAGTGATTTCTCAGCACTGATCTGCTTGTGCATGAGCATCAACTCCAGCAGTTTGGGCGAAGCATTTACCTTTATCTTCATCTGCTGAGACTCCTGGTAGCTGACGTGTATCTTGCTCTGGAAAGTGCCGTGCTCCTTCTCCAGCGTGTTGATGCGCTCTCGCATCTTCGCCGTGAGCAAACCGTTCCTCTCCTTCTCTGCAACCAGCTCCTTGGGTGGGAAGGGACAGGAAAAGGGAAAGAAGTCACCCACTGCTCCTTTCTGAAGTCTAATAGTCAGTGTTTTGAGATAACTAAAAATACAGCAAGTGTGCATCACACCAAAGTCAGTGTCCATCTCTGCTCAGCGAATTTACAGTATTAGACCAAACTTCCAAAACCTTATGCTGATCCTAAATCATCATATATATCACATTTATTTAAAAGTTTGCCAATTTAAACACTGATCTTCCACTGTCTCAGAAGAGATGGAGTCTTATTTCTATCAAGTTTGGCCAAACCACACAGTCCTAACAATTAAAACCACAGATATCACAGAGGGCAGAGCTTAGATTTTCATCTCAAATTTAGCAGAATGGAACAATACAGGTAAAGCACCATGGCAAAATAGAGCACTTTAGAGCAAAATAATTGCTTTGTAGCAGGTTGCAAAGCCAACAGCTTTGCCAGAGGAGATGGGCTATTAGTGCACTACAAAAGCCAGAGAAGCCCTGGATCCCACCAGCATGATGCCATATTACGGCTTTCAAATGAAAATACACATTGCTATTTAATCTTTTATTAGCCAGTAATTCAACCCAGACACCTGAGAAATCCACAGAGTTGCTCCTTTGCAATATAAAAGCACTTGCTGTAGTAAGCAAAAACATTAAGTGCAGCTTTCAGCAGCTCCCATCACACAACAAGGAACTTGTACCACGCAAGCTTCAGGTGTCTCCAGCCACACAGCTCCTCACAGTGCCAGGGAGCCCTGACACAATTTAAATGCTCTAAATTATTAGCCTGAATACCCTCCATCTCTTCAGAGTAATTACAGGTTTTTTCACCTTTTAGTTTAAATAAAAGCTGTTCTGTCTCATAAATCAAAATCAAAGTTTTAAATCACTTCTGCAAATACAATATAAACAACTTGACACAAATCTTTCTCCATGTTATTTTTAACTAAGATGCAACTAAAAGAAAGGCACCAAGGACACACTGCAGCTTCCTCTATCCCTACACCAATCCCACCATTCCCTTGCAGTCCTCACTAACCTAACTACCCTGTCAGGGCAGGACCAAAGATGCTGGGAAGATTAACTTTTCCCTAGTTTGTGCTTTGCCAAATACCTCTGAGTCTTGAGGTAGTCACCTCTTGCTCTCATTTATCATGAGGAGCTATCTTTATCATTCCTGCAAAAATAGCTCTGCACCTTAAAGCCCCTTTAGCTTTTGACAGTGTTTTCACAGAAACACATTAATTGGAAGATAACAGCTTTTATCAGTCAAGCTGAGCTTTACTCCTTGTTTATCCTGATACTTCAGCACTGCAGCAACTCTGCTTTTATCCATTTTCTCCCAGCTTTTCCTTTCCCCAATCCAGATGGGAAAAACCCTCGATGACTCCCACCTCTACAGTTCCTGCCTCGCCTTCACAAGCAGCACTTTGCAGATGTTTTTCCCCAGCCACCTTTGCACTTCCCACACCCAAATTCCTTCATCCATTCCCTCTCCTTCTTCAGCAGCAGATACCTCTCCCCCATGATTCTGCAGTCCTGAGCCAGGTTCTTTTTTCCCTCCAACCACATCACAAGCCCCTTCTCCCTGCAGTTACACACTGACTATTCCAAACCTCTTGATCCCACCTGCAACAAACACCTACCTGTGCTCTGCCAGGAGCTCACAGAATACCCACTCCCTTCTTCCCTTCTCATATCCCAAGGCTCCCCATTCCTGTGTCCTCTGGCCACTCTGCTCCCACCTTTGACCACCCAGCTTTCTGTGCCCAGGTTTTGCCCCACAATGTGGCTTTCCTGAGTCTAATGCTCACATGCTTCCAAAGCAGCCAAAACACACAAATCCTTCTCCCAGGAGTCTCCAGTTCAGTCCATAACCACCTCGTTATTTGTTCTACTCTGTTTTCCTCTGAAACCTTCATAAAAAAGTCAAGTTTTCATAAACTATTCTTGACAGTGATGCATCAGCATCCCTGTAAGTTCAAAGCAATCAGAGCTGCACCTCAAGGGGCTAAGCAGGCAGCCTACACTTTCTGTACCTTCCTTCTTGAAGAAAACTGATGATTGTTGTGCCGAGAAGCACACAAGCATGTGAATACTAGAAAATGGGCCAAATTAAATGCAGGAAAGACCTTTAATATTTGCATCCACAAAACAGTCTCATAGTGGTAAAGGAAGTGTTTTTAAAGTATTCATTTGAAAAGAAAAACAGGCTCTGTTTACTGAGACTTACAAGTCTCAGCAAATGAACTCTCTGGACAAATAACTGCATAAATGCATTGTTGTAAAACCAAACGCAGTATCTTGGTAAACTTTCTCAGTATAAATATTCCACCTTTTGACTTCTACTAAGCTCAGAGAACCAGCACTTGCTGGCTGTTAGTCCTGCAAGCCCCTGCTCCTGTCCCACACCTCTCCACAGACATGAATCCTTCAGTATTTACCTGGGAGAGCTGTTTGCACTGCTCCTTTGCAACAGCTGCCTCCTCCTTCATCGCCGCGAGCATCTTCTCCTTGTCCTGGAGCTGGTGCAGAGCTGCAGCTGTCTCAGCCTTGCTGGCCTGCAGCAGGATGACACAAAAATGACCACAAGTAGTGGCACAGCACACCAGCAGGCAGCAGAGCAAACCTGAGAGGAGGGAACACCCCCTCTCCTGCCCCCAAATTGCCTGCATGGCACACGTGGCACCACTGGTACCCAATCCTGCTGCTAATGGAATTTCACCAGGCAAGGAAATGCTTTTTCAAACCCACCCAAAGTAATTAAGAGAATAAATGGGCTCTCTTAAGGTGCTTCCCCCGTTGGAAGAGAGCTGCTGTGGTGGCAGTGGGGAAAATAACAGCCATTAAGACAAATAATGGGAAAAGATGCCATGAATCAATCAATAATTGAGGTTGGAAGAACTTCCAAGATCACCTGGTTCAACACACACTCAAAGAAGGTACATTCCAGCAAATGTAATCACTTGAAATATCTCACCACAAAGGGAAAAGGAAACACTGATGTGGTGTCTCCTTCCATTTCCCAGGAGAGCCTCCAGCTGACATAATTACATTTCTGCTGGCACACTGACCCACAAAGCTTCACAGATACTACAGGGAATAGACCCAGAGGAACGATCCCCATGGTCCTGTGACTTGTATACTGGTCCTAAAAATGAAATTACTGTAGTAAGGGGCACAATGTCTGCATGTTTGTGCTCAGGCTGCCCTCAGTGAAGTCTGATGGTTGCCCAGAGGGGCTGTGCAGTCTCAGTCCTTGAAGGTTTCAAGTCAGACTGGATAAAGCCCCGAGCAGCCTGGGCTGACCTCAGAGCTGGTGCTGCTTCGAGGAGGAGGTTGGACTACTTGGACTTCACTCAGTGGAGTCTGACAACTGAAGAAACAAAGTGCCAGTCCCATAAATACATTCTGAATGTGTTTGGAAATTCTCCTTTAGTGGCATTGTGCACGCCTGCAGCACAAACACACTGTCAGTGACTTGCACGAGCTACAGAGAGAACATTATTCACATTTCCTTCTACAGAAACCTACATTTTTTGGTTGTATACAAACCCAGGAACTCAGTTTTATCGTAAAGGTTCAGCTTTAACACCAAACCTTCTTTAAAAGAAAAAAAAGTACAGCAAATAGGTTGGCTGCTAGAACAGGCAACACCATTCCAAGTGTAGCACTTGCAGGTTTTGTCCTTGGAGGCTTTCAAGATACAAATGGACAAATCCCTGAGCAACTTGCTCAGAATTCAGTGCTGGACCCGTTCTGAGCAGGCAGCTGGACTCCTGAACTGGACTCAGCACAGCCTCCTGAAGTCCTTCCCAGCCTGAATTGTGTTGATCCGCTGGTGTATTGCGTTCACTGAATTGACACATATCCAGTTCTGCATTTCTGCTCTGGTACCGTGCCTGCAGAGGAACCCAGGATTGCAGGAGTTCAGGTGTGACAATCAGGATGTGACAAGCACAAAGTGACACTCACGAGGAGTCACGGGAGGGAGGAGCAGGCGGGTGCCCAGGGACAGGAGAAGGAGCAGTGGCCATACACTGTAACACAAGAAGGTTCACCTCAACATGAGGAAGAACTGCTTCCCATAGAGGGTAGCAGAGCACTGGAACAGCTGCCCAGGAAGGGCATGGAGTCTCCCTCTCTGGAGACATTCCAAACCCACCTGGATGTGTTCCTGTGCCACCTGCTTCAGGTGACCCTGCCTGGGCAAAGGGGTTGGACTGGATGATCTCCAGAGGTCCCTTCCAACCCTAACGATTCTGAGATTCTGTATTCAGAAGGTATTGGTGGGCACCATTACAAGAATTAAAAAGAACTGCCAAACACTGGCACAGTGAGGTTTTGCAGTCTCATTCCCTGAAGGCTTCAACACATCCAGACTGGATAAAATCCTGAGCAGCCTGGGCTGACCTCAGAGCTGGTCCTGCTTCGAGTAGGAGCCTGGACTACAAACACCCTGAGGTCCTTTCCACACCTGAATTGCCCTACAATCCTATGAAAAACATCCAAAGAAGTCCAGGCTATATTGTATAGACCTGTAAAATGGAGAGGCTTGCAAAACACAGGATTATCTGATCAAGTGCACAGCCACAGCAGCTTTATCTTAATTTCTCCTACAGCTTATCCTATCTGCACATTTGGGAAAGATCACTCCCGGAAGTCACCAGCTGTCCCTCTCCTGTGCCAACACACACGTGTCAGCAGCAGCATTCCTGCTGTATTCCTTGTTCTCCATGGCCATGCCTGCTCTTCCCAAGCAGTCAGAGCCAGCAGCCCCTGGGATGGCAGAGGGCAGCACAAAGGCATCACTGCTGCATGCAAGGCAAGCACGGCCCAGCTGCAGAGCCCTCCAAAGACAGACTGCACAGATCACAGCAGAACACTGACGGAGCTGATTTGACAGCACCTCTGCCAATTTCTGTTATTTAGGAAGTTCTGTCTCCCCCCCCTACCCCACAGCCATTCACCTTTTGCAAGAAATCATGAATTGCACCGGATTTTTCCTTTAACACCTCCACTACGCAACGGGCCTCGTCTTCAGTGAAGATCATATTCTTCATGGATGTTACAAAGTCCTTAAATTTTACTTCAGCATTCTCTGCAACACAGAAGGGAGGATTTATTTACTTTGGACTCAGTACAGAATTATTTATTTTGCCTTGAAACAGCATGTGATGGAGTATCATTATGCATTATATTTAATTCCAGTCTGAAATGCCAAGAAGCAAGAGGTCATGGATATTCAGCAAAAACAACATCTCTCCAATTTAAATCCGATAACAATCTGCCAGCTGATAGTTTTGGGAAAAAAGAAAATCCCACCACTTTGTTTGTACAGTTGGTAACGTTTTTAGTGTTGCTAGCAAGAAGACAAAGCATAACACAGATTTGGGAGGAAAAAAATAGCATAAATGTGAAAAATTGAAGAGTCCTTTCCAGTGTATTATGACAGTAATTTAAACTGAGCTTTCAATTTGGAGGACAGCCTGGCTGCACAAGCAATATGCACACAATTAATTTAAGAACTGGCACATTTTTGATTATAATATATGGAAGGCAAAAATATTAACCTCCAAATTTAGATTGAGGGAACTGCCGCAGGAAGAGTTCAGCAGTAGGGAGAAAAATCAGTAAGATCCCTCTTAATGGCTGACCAAGTGTTTAAAAAGGCACACACAAGGAAAGACAATTCAACTGAACTATGCTCTAACAAACAAAAAACACTGCTCACAAACAGGCAGGTCATTAGGTGGCCCCCTGACTCCAGGAAATGGGAACACGAGACCAAGGCATCCCATATCCCTGTCAAATATTCACCAGTGGCCAAAAGTATGTGAAGGGATGGGAAGAATGAAAAAAAGCACAAGCTTAAAAGCGATTCTTGGTTCATAAATTGTCTCAAAAATCATGAAGAAGAGTCCAGGTTTCTCATCACAGGTGCTAAACATGCCACTGAAACCAAATTACACATCCAACCCAAAGATCTGTCTGGAAAAATAAACGAAACACAAAAAAGCAGCAGTGACACTAAACCCTAAGAGAAATTATCAAGCATACAAACAAATCACTGAATAACAGAGCACGGGGAGGGAGTGCTGAGGAATTCTAGCACACTCTCCTAGTCCTAAATCCAACTTAGTCTTGGCCACAGACTTGAGCTCACACCACTGCTGCATTGACATCATCAGTGATGCTGTTACCAGGAATATGCCAAGATCCTGAGACCACAGTCCAGTGAGCTGGGAATCAGCTGCAGCTGGGCCAGGACCAGCCCCAGCCCTGTGCTCCCTGAAGGCACAAAGACCTTGCCCTTGCATCCAAGAAGCTTACAATTAGAGCAGGGGAAGATTTCTATATTGGGAGGGCAAATCCCAGCTGACACAGGAGAATTAGGAGTTCACGGAGAAGGTCACAGCGTGCCAAGGAAATGGGAAGGGACGGCTGCACGTGAGAGGCTTCGATGCTGCAGGACAGGAACGTGCAGCCACTGAGCCAGAAGCACAAGGGGAGCCTCAGGAATGTGGGAAGCCAACCTAGGTACCACAGACTGCTGCCAGGGAGCTTTCAAAGGAGCAGTTTAGAAGACAAGACTAAAAGGAGAGGTTCCAAAGAGTGAAGTGAGTGATGAGAAAATGCTGAAGAATCAGCCTTCTGCCCAAACCTGAGCTGAGTTCACTGCTCAGCCACTGGGCTTCTCTCTGGCTGCTCACAAATTTGGGGGTCTCACTTCATGGCTCAGTCAGTTTGTCAGGCTTTGAGATGGTCAGAAGCCTATTTAAAGCTTCAGGGTGGGACACAATGCTCATTAATCACTCCAGGCATTTGTGGGAGAGCATGAAGGAAGTTCCCCCGTCCCAGCCAATTTCAACTGCACTGAAGGGAAAATTCAGAGTCTCCCTGGAAACTGTCAGACTCTCTCCACCGGCAATCTGCTTCAGGCACTGCATGTTGCACTGGGTCAGTCCCTGCTAGCTCCACGAACAGCCCTGGAGCACACAGGCTGCACTCCCAGCCCCCAGCAGACTCCAAGAGCCTGTGCTGGACACCCTGGGCTTAGAGTCCATCCCTGTGAGCAATGCCTGAACTATCCACTGCATCTGTGTGGTCTGATCACCCCTTGGCTCACAGAGGACACAAAAGCCCAGTCAGAGCTGAAAGGATTCAGATGGCACAGAGCCCTTTCCACAGTGCCAAAGACAAGGGAGAAATGAGCACATACAAGAAGAGCATCCTGCAGCCACAAATGTCTTCCTAAAATCCCTGCTTCACAGCACACAAGAGAGCATGCCCCTTCCCACACATCTTCCCTGTTCAGGCTTGCAAGCAGGCTATGCTAGAGAAAGACTGAATTATCATTTTCTTACCTTTATCTGTTTCATTCTTCAGTTTCTTGCCACTGCTTTTCTGGACCCCCTCATTCACATTGTGTTTTACAACCTCAACCGGCTCACGCTTTTCCGAAGTGCCAGAGTCAGAATTATCCATCAAAGGAATATAAGTAGTTGCTTGAATAAGAGGTTCATCCACCAAAACTGTAATCATAAATCCACAGGATACGTTAAAGCTTTGTAATAATTGACATCAATATTTTCAGAAAAGGTGCGTAACATATTAAGACTTGAATTAAAGCATCTCTAACCTCAGCAGTTAGTTATACTCTCTATTTCTATTATCCTTCACAGTTTAACTCATTAAAGCTCTTCAGGTAAGTCCATTAAATAAAGATCTCTAATGCATGGTAATTTAATAGCTTCAATTAAATTTCTACTTCCACAGCTGCCTTTCAGCATTTTAACAAGAAGAAGAGAAGAACCTTTACATTTTGACTTTCATTTCACTTTAGTAAGAAAGTTGCACACAGCATCAATGAGACTGTTTTACTTGTGGCTGTGCATGAAACCATTCAGCACCCCTGAAGTATGAGTAAAGTCTTTTGTCCCTATTCTGTTAAAAGCTGGTACTTCCCTGCCAGCATTTTCAAGGATTACATCACCTGGGAACTCAACCACTTCGGCAGAACAGGCAGCAGGGACAGCAATCGAGCTTATTTTGCACGCAGACTCAGCTGCACTTAATGAAGAGATCTCCTCTGTCAGAGCAGGCTTTGGGCATCATTGCTATGCAGACAGGTACCCAGAGGTACTGCCCAGCCCTGGGTCTCCATTCCCACACCCCTGGACCACCGTGGAAAGGAGCAGCCTCTGGCCCAAGAGCTCTTCAGCAGCAACAACAGCAGGCGAGGGGAGAGCGGGAGTGACAGACCCAGGGCTGCATCTGCTGTTTGCCAGCTCCTGCTCCACACTGCCTGGAATATCCAAGAGGTTGTGCCCAGAGCCACGGCCCAGCAGGAAAACCATGGCCCCAGCCAGCCCAGACTGCAGGGCTGATGGACAGCAGATGCCAAGCAGCAGCACAGAGAGAGCAGGAACTAGGTGGGATGCAGGGTGTTGGGCATCACTGCAAAACAAATATGAATTCCTGGCTGCCAGAGAGCCAGTTGTAAAACACTTTAAATTCTGGCTCCTGCAAAAGGAGCGGAATAGGCCAGATGGACCTTTTTGTGTCACCTGATGAGAGTCTTTCCACTTAAGCAGCCAGCAAACACCTGCAGGTACACTGCAAGCTCAGGAGAGAGGAGGGCTCTCCTCTAGCAGAAAAACTCACCAGCTAATCCAGTTGCTACCTTCGTATTTTCCCTTCCTCTCCTTATTAACTTCCCCTCTTTTCAAAACCTATTTAATATCAACAAGACATTTTGCAGTATGAAATCCCCACAGTACTGTTTTGGCTAATCCTGATGTCCACCACAGCTCATTTTTGCTGTCATTTTGGAGAGGTGGCTTGAAAAGAATTTGCATTCAAATAACGCACGAGCTACTGCCCTTTAGCACTGACAGCCCAGCTTTGCTGCTGGCTGAGCTGGTATTGACATTATTTGCCATGTACAGCCAAGCTTGCGACCCTTCAAAAAAGTCTAATGCACCTGTTTCCACCAGGAAAAGCACAAGAACATCCATAAAAAGGCAATCACATCCTAGGTTCACCATCTGTAGGCTTCTTCCAGGAATCATTTGGGAGTTTTTCAGCTACAGAGGAATCCTACACTGCTTGGAACCCCATCCTGGTCTGACCAGGGCCCACAACAGAACTGGACCCTGAGAATCTGACCAAAGTATAAAGGAAACAGTGAGCAACAGTGTCTACTCCAGGAGCAGCCCCCCAGCTTCCAACTTCATAGCTGAGCCAGCCGAGAAGAGTTTTGAGAAGACAACAAGGTGGCCTCACAGAACTTCATGGTCACAATGTGCCCAAAAGCCAGACACAACAGCACTCATTGTAAAATTAAAAAAAAAAAAAGAAAAAGAAAAAAGAGAAAAACACACACACACACAGGGGCAGAGTGAGCCAAGAGGACACAAGAAGCAGCATCTTGGCAGAGAACAAGGGATGACAAACAGTGAAGGCCTTGACAGCAAAGATGAACAGTTTATGTTGGAGCAAGAGCTAGCCAACAAAAGGACAATAAGAGAGGAATGTGGCCAAAGCAACCAGCTAAAAAACTGCAATCCTGTTTGGGGCAGATGACTGCAGCAGTTCCAGACGTGCCTTGCTCAGAGCAACTTAGAGCCTGCTCAGCTTATACTCTACACATTACTCCTCATTCAAGCGTGGATGTTTGGATCCAAGGAAGCTCAGGAAGGTTCAAAGCATTCATCATCCCATGCTCAGTGATACCAGATGTTCTTAAAATTGAACAGTATCTCAGGCTCAGCAATCTTTCCTACCTGGAATTCCTGCTTTTTCAAATCAAGAGTTACTATTCTATGAGTTTCCTTTCCAAAGGAACAGAAACTAAAGTATGGATGGCAAAAAGGTTTAATAGGTTTATCTGAACAAGGTCACAGTCTGAATTCTCACCATTATCAACTTTTTGCTTCTTTGCAGAGACTTTCTTCTTCCCTGATACATTTTCTTGCTTTATCTCCTGGTGGAGCAGCACTGGTTCTTGCTTTTTGGCAGGAGATACAACAGAGTCAGTCTTACTATCTTGATCATCTGTAACAGACAATTAAGACAACATGCTCTTCTGTATATTCTCAGCATTACTTTCAAATCAGTAAATCCGCAATAACCGAAGTCTCCGCTCCCAGGGAAACAAACTCACATCTTTTAAACCAGAACACAAAGTTATCCACAAATACAGACACACACAGACACGCACACACAGTTCCCAAACCAGATGAGACCCCAAAGCAAGAGGAAGGTTTAGCAGAGTCAAGAGCCACAGCACCCAGTGATTTGTAAGACAGGAACCTCATGTGCAAGCAGAACACACGGCAACGCAAGGAACAGTTTAACAACTCCAATCCAGATTTTACTGGGACAGAGCAGACAGCACATGTTACACCCATATTAGTTTCTTATTTAGAAGTGCACTTTTCCCCTCCATGAACCCACTTGGGCACTTTAAACACACACCCCCAATAGCTACTGGGACTGTGAGAAGCAGAAAATAAGTGTTTCCCCATTAGGGAACTGTTCTTTTTAAAAGCAGTTTCTAGTGAGAAATTTTTTAATCATTTTGGACAGCCTGTGCTATATTAAGATTCTTGTCAGAGCTGACACGCACAGCACAGGGCTCTGGTGTCAGCTCCTGTAACCAAGGATAAGAGTTCGTTGTGGCTGCCCTCAGAACCTTGCCTGCAGACCACATTGTAACTGTGCCACAGAGATTTTCGGAGAACACCCACAAACAAGATTGGATACTTTCTCTCTGTTGGTAGTGGGTGGGTCTTTTTTCTCCGGTTTTTTTTTTCAGAAAAAAGAAAAAAAATCTACCCCATCAAGCAGCAATGTCATTCTTTTTCCTCACTCCCTGTGCCAACCTGCTGTGCGTGCATCTCAAGGGGATCTGCAAATATCTTGGGTTTCATTTCTTTCTAGAACTGGGTATTTTTATTCTTTTTTAATTCCTATTCATAGTCAAGATAACCACCCTGACACATGTCAGCTGCTGAGGATACGGTCAAGACAGTCAGAAGTGATTCTGACTAGCTTTGGTCTGTTCTAGGTTGGATATTTCAGTTACAACAGCCAGACCAGTTTTAGCATCAGTTCCATTCAGTTATAAAGGTGTAGCAGGTGGGAAGCAGCTAAAAGTGCTTCATTCCACGAAATCAGCCACCACACACCTCTCTGCACATGAAGCCTGCACTTAAACAGTGACTTTGCAGTCTGCTACGAGGTTTCTTTAGATGTCCTCCCTTATCAGAGCAACCACTCTTTAGGACTCCACTTTTTCACAGCCTGACTCAGAATGCACACAGCAAATATCCAGTGGCTTCTTTCAGGTAATCAAAATTTTGATTGAGAGCAAAGCAGCCAAACCACAGAGCAAAGCAGAGGAACGAGCTACTCTGTTTCACTTCATCTTCAGTAAAAGAAAGCAAGAATGGGAGGAGGAAAACCAGAGCACTGCTGCCAGATAAAAAAAAGTGTGGAAAAAAAGCAATAGCTCGTAAAAAAGGAAAAGGTTAGAAAGGAGCTTTGCCCCGTAAAGATCAGGCAGAACAGTTGTGAGAGGACACTCTGTGGCCTTGCAAAAAGCAGAACACAGTTTTGGCGTTCTGTGCAAGAAGCATATGCAACATCAGATACCCATTCCATTTTTCTGCTTCTTCTGCCCAGGCTTCTTCTTAGCTGCGGTTGATTCAGATGGTGGAGTGGGCTGTTTTGTAACAGGGACTGGATCTACTTTCTTGCCTGAAGACTTGGATCCTTCCGAGTCCTTAGTTACGTGATCATCTTGGTTGGCCTTATGCTTCTTCTCCTTCTTCTTCCGCT
Organism: Atrichornis clamosus; assembly: GCA_013400975.1. Taxonomy (NCBI): domain Eukaryota; kingdom Metazoa; phylum Chordata; class Aves; order Passeriformes; family Menuridae; genus Atrichornis; species Atrichornis clamosus. The sequence goes on from WBMZ01002013.1 coordinate 277,126, forward strand.
CCCTGAGGCCGGCGGGCGCCTCGGGGACGCCCGAGGGGACAGGAGGGACGTGCTCCTCGTCTGTGCTCAGGGCATCAGAGAGCTTAAAGTCCCGGGGGGCACTCTCCGAGTCTGACTCGTGGATGTTCCCGTTCTGAGCTTCTTTCTTCTTGTTCTTCTTCTTCTCGGTTTTCTTTTTGTCAGCCTTGGTAGGTGGGAACTTTAGGTCCCGTTTCTGTTTCGCAAGGACTTCATCGTATAAAGTCTCTTTCATGAAAAGCCAGAAGAAGAGGAAGATGACTGTAATAACCACAGAAGGAATGAGGATGATAAAGTAGGTAGACTCGTAAAACTCCATTGTGCTTTTTCTTAGCTGTAATTTCTTAAAAAACCTATAAAGAAAAAAAGAAAAAGAAAAGAAAAATTAGGTTTAGAACTGGTTTTCCCTCAGTATTATTTCCTCCACCACTTACAATAGTATAAAAAGATTTCTCATTGTTACAGAGTAGCCTCAAAGTCTCTTCAATAAAACTACCGAACAGTTTCAGCCATGGAACAGCTTCTGTAATAGTTTACCATTTGCTTCAAAGTTGGTGGCCTGGATAGGAAGAACTGCAGTTTGCCAGGCTGCTGATCTGGGGAGAGAGCAATTCCCTTCCCTTGCTTTCCTTCATCTCCCTCACTCTTCCTTCCCACGTGAATTTTACAGAGTTAAAGCTTTTGATTTCAGAAATACATGAGACAGCACTTTCAGAGGCTGTGAAGTAAGGACCAGTATATGGAGAATACCACTTTTTTTTTTTCATAAATCAAACATAATGAATTAAGATTTTTATCTTGGCAAGTGGGAGTTAAATTTCAGCTTCCTTTTGTTCCCAGATTTATCACAGCTTCAGAAGTGGAAGGAGGAGAAGACAGGAGAGAGCTCTGAATTTCAGTCAACCATAAAGAATCAGGTATTTTCAAAACTGCTTTTTGAAGTATAAAACCCAGCTTCAAGCTCATGAAAATTCCATAGATTTACAGGTAAAACAGGAAGATCTGTTACTTATTTTGCACATGTAACAGTGTATAACTTGCAGGGCACTTACAGACCAGATGATTCCAGGACATTTTCCTAAAAACATTACTTATGTCCCAAAGATTAAATTTCTTTTTTTTAAAAAAAAAAAAAGCAGGAACCACAGCATTAAAAAAAAAAAGAAAAAGTCAGAACAAAGTTAACAAACCTAGCTTTGGGGACAAGATAAGCCAGACCTGAATTTTTGCAGGAAGAATCCAAATCTTCTCCAGACTGTTGCAGTCAAAAAAAAAAAGAAAAAAAAAAAAACCAACCAAACGTAAGCCAAACTATTTAGGCAAGTGCAATTCCCTATTCACCAACTCAGTTTAAAACCCAATGTTTCAACTACATTTTCCTCTACACACTCTTCAACTCAAGTGTCCCTTGGGACACCCATTCTCTTGGGAATGAAAGGCAAGAGATTTAAGCCCAGGTTGTTCAGAGTATTCCCACTGCTGCTTACAAAATGAAAATAGATGTGCTTACCGAGGGCACAGGGAATAAAGTCCATGGAGAAGCTGACGGTGCATGGGGAGGACAGGCCCTCCTTGCCTCTGGGCAGAAGACTTACTCATCTAACCTCTATTTATTTTTTTTTACCTAAATTCCTGACTGTTTTGGAAGCTGTTATCACAAACTGGCTTGTACCATCCTTCCACAGGGGAGAGAGCTCAGTGTGGAGTTTGGCTCTGGCTCAAGAGGGAATAGTTGTTATATAGAATAGTTTCTGGACAGAGAGGAGTTACTGTGATAATATATTTGTACAGTGCATTGAGCAGCACAGAAAGCGAGGATTGGGAACTCTAATTTGGCTATTAAGCTATCCAAATAAAAGACTAACATTTCAATACACTAATTATTCACCAGTTGTCTTAACATTAAGTCTCCTCCCAGTTTGTATTTATTTTCTGCATGCACACAGCTCACTGAAAATTACAGGGTCTAAAATTACATCCAGCACAGAAAGTTTTGGAAGGGCTGAGAGGGATGGGAAGAAAAGCTTGTCTTTTGGGGAGAAAAAGCACAGATGCTCAAAACTAAGCTGGAGCTTTCAAAATGATTAATTAGAGCTACTTGATAAAGCCAGCTCCCTGCACTAAGTGATCTAATATTAGTCATCTCTTGAAGGAAACAGATCTTGAAAATTTGTCTCAGCCAAAGTCAATATTGAATGCTTACGGGGAAAAGCTAATCCCCAAAGTAAATATGTAATTAAGCAGATTTTTCACAAGTGTAATTAAGTTGATCATTACAATACATTAGTGCAACACTTACAATACCCAGGCACAAGGAGCCCAGCACAGCCCAGCTCTGCCCTGCTGATGACACCAGCACACAGCCAGCCACCAACTCCTGGGATGGCCAGTGACACCCTGTCAGTCCCTACACACTCCCCAGATCCGACAGCAGATGCTCAGGTCAAACCACAGGCTCAGTGCAACATGTGCTGTTAAAGAGGGTCAAGGCCCAGGGGTCAGCAGGCACCACGGCCATCCAGGCAGGACACGCTGCACAAAGCGGCTGCTGCTCTGAGACCAGGGACAAGAGACACATCTAAAAGCTCCAGCTGCTTCCAGAGGAGCCATAAATACACAATTACAACAGCTAGTCCGGGTGGGGAATGTGTGCTGGACTAGATGAGGTCTGAGCTCAGAGCTGGACCACGCGAGCTCTGCCGAGGCTCCGTGCACCGCCCTGCTCCCCTCTCCCTGCACTTCACCAAAAACGGGATCATCTGCTGGATCTGGAGCGTGACAGTGCAGGGAGGAGGTCCAGAGCCTCACCAGGCTCCCTCACTGCTCCTGTCCCCCTCCTGCTCATCGGGGCAAAGCCGAGCACGAGCCCCAGGGACGCTTCCACCCCAAACACTGAGCAGAGGCAGGGAGATCTGATCTCTGAAGACCACCCAGCTTTTCACATGGAAGCACAGTTCAAAGAATACTAAACCCCCAAAAAAAGTCTCAGGGTGTAGCCAGAATTGATTAAGCACACCCAGGAATGGCAAGCAAAAGCTCCGCTCTGATGGTCATACGCTAAATTTCTCATCTCAGCCCAGCAAGGGTATTCAAAACCACGGCTGCTGGCTCATATGCTGAATGACAAAACTACATCCTTCACACCACCCCTTGTCAAAACATCTTTATAAAGTGACATCCTTGCCATGGGGTAAATTGGCAGTGTTTTGGCTCACACACAGTTTCCAGTTGTCCTCTGACAATCTGCAATTACTAGAACAATTTCGTCATTCCCATTTATAGTTCTGTATTACACTGACAAGCCATCTAGGAAAAAACAGAAGCAATCTATAGGGGGGGAAAAAAAAATTCTATGCCACGCAAAAAGAAACAGGCTGAAGAAAATAATTCTATTAAACCAGAACAAAGCAAATGCTGCATTAAATGCTCCATTTAATTTTACCATCCCAGTTAGGAGACACCCTCACAAAAAAATGGATTTCTCCCCCAGAAGTGCTGCAATGGGACTTTTATCACTTGCAGCTCTCTGAGAACTCTCTGGGGCGGCTGCACCAGCTCCCCACCCACCCAAACCCGCAATTCCAGGCAAGGCACTCCCAGTGGAAATTGCACCGCACACCCCCTCCCTACTGCCTACGAGAGGCACAGCGACTTCAGGAACATTTAAATTTCAAGGTATTTGGTTAAATACTCACCTTTAATTCATATTTGGTTTTTAACCTGCTGTTGATCACATTCCTTAAGAGCCCAGCACCCGTGCCAGGCTCCCCCCATGCAGACACGCTCCAGTCTCACCCGTAAATTCCAGACCTCACAACACCCCTTCAGTCATTCTGAAAAAGGGGAACAAGCTGCATCTGTCCCAGGCTGTGCACAGACCCAGTTACTGTTCCCATCCCGCCTTTAACAAAAGAATTGCACTTTTGTTCCCTAAACAGAGCCCGTGCCACAGAAAAATAACTATTTCTGAACTCCACTGGGTTATTACTGCTTGCACCTGACTGCCCCTGCCAGTTCATGCTGCCCTGGATTTTCTAACCCACCCTCTGCCTTTTTGAATTTAAATCTCAGGTTTCACCCAGCGCAGATACCACATTTCACAGGATATTCATTCAGTTTAGGTCCAGGGGATTAACTTACTTGAGGAGACAGAAATAAATTATAGCTCCATCTGGCTAATGAGTCACTCATAGCTTAGCCCCAGCACATGAGAAGCACGGCTTCTATAAATGCTTAGGTCCCAAAATGCACTTAATCTTCAGGGATTTGTGCCTCTTTGGAAAACTAACATTAAAGGGGGAAATACAGGTACCAAGGTGACTTTTTTTAAATACTAAGCAGTTTAAGAGATACCACATATTTAGCCAAGGCAACAGCTCCTTTAATTGGGATCTTTTCCTGGGATTTTCTCAAGCTGGCAAGTAGACCAAAAGCCCTCACATCCAACAGTCACTAGGAACACAGCAAGAAGTCTCAGAGCAGTATCTGGATTCAGTAAATTCCTCAAATAGATAACACTATTTTTGTTCTCCCTAATCCTCACACAGTTTGGAACACGCTCCCAATCAGCCAGCTGCAAAGAGGATCCTCTTGAAAACAGCTTCTCTCCCAAGCTCATTCTCCTCTAGAACTTTTTGGGAGAGCATGCCCAGCAACTTGGGCTAGGCAAGGTGACCAAACCCAGATCTGCCACAGCAAAGAGCACAATTAAACACCAAGTTCAGGCACTCCATGCCTATTCCACATTCATACAGCAGAAGTAACGAGCTCTCTGACTTGTTTGTGAGTATTAACTGACTAAAGCACTGCTGGGCTCAAGCTCTAGGAAGGGGGGCTGCCAGAAAAACCTAAGGGCAGTTCATTTAACATCAGTGTTTGTACAGTACATGGAAAAACTGTAGAATTAGAACTTAAGTTGGTTTAGGTTTGGGTTTTTTTAAGCAGCACTGATAAAATAAGAGGGGTTTTTCATGCCCCAAGAAAAGACAGCAAAGGTGCTGCAATGTGACACAAAGGAGCTGTCAGAGCAGGCAGGGATTTCAGCCCATCCAACTTGCTTGAGTTCATTAACACCTGGCTAACCTGAGCAGGTGAGCCACACTGGGAAGGAAGGAGCCCCTACTACCTTCAGCCTTCCCAAAAACACTGTCAGCAAGGAGCTGACTGCACCTGAACAGTTTTTAACATGGGAGAATAAGGTATTACATAAAAATAACATCCGACACCTATGCAAGGAAAAGGCACAGCTTCCAGTAAGATCACACAGTCTGCTCACAGGTCACTTTTAAAATTGCACAGTTTAAAGTCATGCAAGAGGCAGCCACAACCCAGAAAACTGGAAGGTCTAAATGGACCTGTGAGCTTGGGTCACAATGGCAAAATCAGAAAATTACAGGACAGTGTCATAGAAAATCCTGAGTTGGAAGGAACTCACCAGGATCAGAGTCCAACTCCTGGCCCTGCACAGGACACCCCAGCAATCCCACCCTGTGCCTGAGAGCATTGTCCAAAGGCTCCTGGAGCTCTGGCAGCCTTGGGGCTGTGACCATTCCCTGGGGAGCCTGTTCAGTGCCCCACCAGCTCAGCCTCGGGGGAAGAACCTTTTCCTGATATCCAAGCACTTCAGGTCATTCCCTTAGGTCCTGTTGCTGGTCACCAGGGAGATCAGTGCCTGCCCCTCCACCTCCCCTTGAGAGGAAGCTGCAGACCAGGATGAAGTCTGTCCTCAGCCTCCTCCTCTCCAGGCTAACAAGCCAAGCCACCTCAGTCACTCCTTGCTTGGCTTCCCCTCTAGACCCTTCATCACTTCCAAGGCCCTTCTTTGGACACTCTCCAATACCTTTATAACCTTCTTATACTATGGCACCCAAAACGGCACACATTACTCAAGGTAAAACTTAACCTACTTGTCTGTGTTCTTTTTAAACTCTACTTTTACATCATATTTCCATGCTCTGTTTACACCAGTCCTGTCAAACCCAAGACTGGGGGAGAAGCACAATAAACAGCATTTCAAGCTCCGAGTTTTTCATTTCAATGCTTGCCCTGACAGTATGATTTGTGCAGCCACGGGAGAAAGCTGTAGACACTCAAAAACACCGACTGAGCCATTCAGGTATTAAAGCTACTCTTCCCAGGAAGGAAACCTGTTCAAGGGAAGCTCAACAGTGCTTGACACCCCCTCCAAGCTGCTGCCAGCAAGGACAGAACAAAACTTGTCAATAAATCTTGCTCTTCACTTTATTTTACTGATACAATTAAGCCATTTGCAGAGCAAAAGCTCAGTGCTTCCAATACCCTCTAGGTAAATATTTTCCATTCCAAACATGCCGCTGTTTGTACCATCTGTTGGGCTCTGTCTGCTCTCAGCCGCTTGATGTTAGTTAACACAGACAAGCTCTTTATTAAATTCCAGAAAGAGTAGCTTTGCTTCAACAAAAGCCTTTACTTTCAGGGCTTTTTTAACACAGCTTTAGAGCCAACACCTGACAAAATGCAGCAGCGGTGCCGAGAGCAAGCCGGGAGCACAATATGGCTACACAACCTCGCCACCACTACCCAGCAGAGGTCCTTGATCTTGTCCCAGTGCCGGCAGCCACGAGCACCCAGGTACCTCCCGCAAGAGGTTTCCACCACAGCCCGGCTGTTTGGGCAAGTTCCTACAAGATAAGGCAGGGCAGGGATTCTCCGAGCAGCAGCTGACGCCCTGAAACCACCTGGGCTGTAGGATAAAGCCCAGAATTGGAATTAGCATCAGTGAAAGTGGAACGAGCAACCTCGCATTTATCCAGGGATAAAAACACACACACCTGCTGTTGGCACAAAGCGAGGGAGACCGTGCTCTGCATTCCCGCCCAGCAGCTCACACAAATATCCCGAAATTGCACAGACCCTGTCACACCAGCAACCCACAGGCTTCAGCAAACCACGGGCACAAATACACTGCTACCAGCAATGGTGTGGCTGCAGGACCAGGGCAGTGCCCGTCCCCCTGTGCTGGCACTGCCGAGGCACCTCCAGTCCTGGGGGCAGTTCTGGGCCCCTCACAACAAGACATTGAGGGGCTGAAGCGTGTCCAGGGAAGGGAGCGGAGCTGGGAAGGGTCTGGAGCACCAGGAGCAGCTGAGGGAGCTGGGGGGGCTCATCCTGGAGAAAATGAGGCTCAGGGGGGCCCTTCTGGCTCTGCACAACTCCCTGACAGAAGGAGGCAGCCGGGTGGGGGTCAGGCTCTGCTCCCAGGGAACAAGGGACAAAACAAGAGGAAATGGCCTCAAGTTGTGCCAGAGTACTGGATATTAGAGGATATTAGGGAAAATTTCTTCATTGAAAGGGTGGTCAGGCATTGGCACAGGCCGCCCAGGGCAGTGGTGGAATCCCCATGCCTGAAGGGATTTAGAAGCCATGTGGGTGTGGCACTTGGGGACATGGGGCAGTGGTGGCCTCGGCAGTGCTGGGGCAATGGTTGGACCTGATCTTACAGGACTCTTCCAACCTAAATGATTCTATATTGTTCAGCGCTGAAAAGTCTTAGGAAACCAAAACATTTCTTGCAGTATTTGTGAGGTGATGTTATTTGGGATGAAAGCCAGCATGCATCAGGACCAGCGGAAAATATCCTTGGCTCCACTAGACTCCAGAAACCGCAACTTTCCCCTTTAAATCACTAGCATCTAACACACACATCTATTATGTCTGAAGTCAGAAGATTACAAATTAGCTTTACACTACCTTTTTCCAAAGTGCCTGTAAAGAATCAAAGGTTTTTTTCTTCCAGCAGGAATTACTCAGCAAATCTGCGTCTTCCCATCGCTACTTCCAAGGAGTCCCTGAGGCTTCCCCCCCGGCTCCTTCCTTCATGCATTCACGTGCAGACATGCTCTGTTCACACCACCACGAACTATTTGAGAGGTATTTAAACACCCAAGCAGTCAGTTCAAGCTTTTGGGTAAGCATTTCCCCTTTCCCTACACTCCATGCAAGCAGGGACCAGATCAGACATTTGCTCTTCAACCACCACAGGCTTCTGCACAGGGAACTGGGAAGTGATACTTCTCAAAATAGGAAGGCAAAAAAAAGAAGAGAACTTTCTCAAAATAATACTACAAATAAGAGCCAAATCTAGCAGACTTATGGCCAAAGCTGAGTTTAGGTTACCAGTCTGAGCAGCAGTCCCATATGTCATGTAGTTTCCGAGAATCAAGGGATCTCCTGCAACATGAACCCATCCAGCAGCATGAGCCAGGTACAGATTCAAGCCAAGACTCCTGGATCAGCCAGGCAAAAGCATTAAACACACACAACCACACCTGAAATCTGCTTCTGCCCAGCACCTGGACAGGAGGGAGGAACAGGGCCACGCCTGGTTTGTTATTCCAGCTGGCTGTCTGGGAATTTCACAGGGATGTTACAAGGCTGGGTCCTGTGACACTGTAGCAGCTCGGGGTTTACCACACACAAAAGCCCTTGACACAAGTTTAAAGCCACTCTGCACCTCAACAAAGGTGTTTAGGCAGCTCTTGTGGTCTAGTGTATAAACAGACATTCACGGTACAATCTTCACCTTGGATCCATAGAAAGCCTCAGAGAGCAGCTGTTGGCTCCTAAAAAGCCAGGGGCAGGTACAACACATGTCAGAGTCCAGCTGGGTTTGCTCACTCTAACACAGCTTAATCCCTTTCTGACGCAGGAATAAGATGCATTAGTGTAAGTATGTTCATTCTGCACCTACCCCTGCCATGCTCTGTTACTTTAACTCAATTAAAACAAGGTCTACCCACGGGAATGATGCAGTTGACCACCCTCTAATCACCAATGAGACAAAGCACCAAACTCCAACTTTAAAAAAAAAAAAAAAAAAAAATTCAGATCATCTCTATTGAAATTTGGGGGTGCTACATCCCTTTCATCTCCTTACACCCAATTCCAAGCATGGAAGGATATTCTTGGCTGTGAGGGCGGTGAGGCCCTGGCACAGGTTGCCCAGAGGAGCTGTGGCTGCCTCATCCCTGGAAGTGTTCAAATCCAGCTCGGATGGAGCTTGGAGCAACCTGGTCTAGTGGAAGATGTCCCTGCCCATGGCAGGGAATTGTTATGAGATGGGCTTTGAGGTCCCTTCCAAACCCAAATCATTCTATGACAGAGGAAAGCAGGTACAAGCAGTAGCTTCTCAGCACTTAAATTCCTCTCATACCTTCACAGCAATCTGCAAAGAGAAAATAGCTGGAGTGAAACCTTTTCCCTTTCCCAATGTATATAGTAAATATAACTATATAAATATACATTTCTGTATAAGGCATTCTTGTTTATATTTTAAAAAACAAATGTAAAAAGAGGAGACAGAAACAAAAGAAGAAAAGGTCTCTGGTCCAGCTTTTTTTTTTTTGCCTTACCAGAATCTGTGAAAGTATGAATGGCATCTGAGTACTGCTCATTCAAAAAAAAAACAACACAGGTTTTTATATACAAGAGCTGCAAACAGTCAAGGAAAAGACCTGAGGTGTATTACCTGCCTATGCATCCCAGCAGAGATAAAATGCCCTCCCTGAGAGCCTTGCACAGCCCCAGCACCACGGTTTTTTCTCAGGCTGCGTGGCACGAGCAGCCCTGCTGCCCAAGCCTCACCTCCCCGGGCAGGCACAAGCTGTCCTCCCTCTGAATCCAGGGCAAAGCAGACGCCCTCGGCGCCAGAACGACAAGAAAACCACGACAGATTGCTAAAGAGAATGGCATGTTGTTTATGGGTTGTGTATCTAAAGTTTGGACAGAACTAAGAAGAGATCTGTCTTAATTTACTGCTTGATTCTCCAAGCTTCTACTCAACTCTGCCCTTAGCCATACTCATCAGACAACTTTTTAGCCTATTCACTTGAATTCCTCCACACGCACAAGAAAGTTTTAAACCTACCACTCGTTCTGCAGGCCTCCAGACTGCCTGGTGTTAAAGCTTTTCTCCCAGATTTCTCACTAAAGCAGCCGCAGCAACAGAGAAGCAAAAATATCCAACCTTGAAGGGTGAGGAAGTCACTCGGAGCAACTTAAGCAGGTCCCTACAGTTGGATTTATTAACCTTTGTACCCCCACACCCCGAGGGTGCAGAGGCTGCCAGAACTATCCCACAACTGAGCCATGCACAGCCCAACAATGTCACCCTGCTGCTTTCACCAAGTTTCCACCCACACTGAACGAGGTCTCACAGGAGCTCAGGGAAGGGGGAATGTGTGCACGGAGGTGATGGCACAGGAGGAAGACAAGAAACCTCAAAATAAATGAATTTGCGAAGTTTCTTAGAGCAATGCACCACCAAAGTTCTCCTGAAAGAATATACTAAATTCATGGTATGAACATTAACTTTGTTCATATTAGAATTTCTATCCACTACAAAAATAAATCAGGCAAAGATATTCTTAGTCTGAACACCATAAAAGTGACTTTATCTGAACTTGTTTTTAAACATATATTCAAGGGATGATAATAGAATTCTTGTGCCACCAAAGACAGGTATTAAACCAAGAGAATCTATTTAGCTTCAGACTTCTAAACCAGACAAGATTTTACTCAAATAAGCACCCGCTGTCCTTTACCCTGTTTCGAAAGGAACAAAAGAGGAGGAAATGACTAATCACATTAATATATTTTGGTATGTGGAAAGGGAAAATTGCAGCTGGTATTTTTAACATTCCCAACAGGAGGAGGTACTGCCATGCATACACCAGCCGCCACAGAGGCTCAGCAGCTCCCAGGAGGGAAAAATTTTAAAAATTAAAAAAGAAAAAAAAAAAAAGTTGTGTTCCAAAGAGGAGTTCTGTATTTTCCATTTCCCAGCATGAGCTCTGCTGGAATGAGAGCATGGAAAGGAGGCATGGCTGGGGCCAAGTGCAAGGCCTGAGTGATAACAGGTGCACTTTGCCTGAACTGTAGGGAAAGCCCAGCCTGGAGAGGTGTTCCGAAAGGAAAAGGTGAGAGGTTCTTGGAGCACTGCCACCAGCAGACCCTCCTGCAAGTCCCATGGCCACGCAGCTCTGCTGGGTGCCCTCATCCACAGGCCAAGAAGAGACAGGGGAAGAAAGTGTCTCTGTGTCCCGGGTGGCATCACAGCTCACCCGTGTGCCATCCATCCTGCACCATCCCAAGTTTAATTTCCCCAAACTCCTCAGAGCTCTCCATACCCTGCACGTGCAAAACACAGCACCTTCACATCCTCCCCTCAGTCACTCTGTCACTGAACCCACATAAGCCCATTCACTGATGTCCCAGTACAAATGGATTTAACAACTGGGTTTTAAGCCCACATTCCCCCCCACGGCAATTTCTTTGGGGCAGCCATGATAACAGGCTTGCTCAGAGCAACAGGGCAGAAGCCTGAAGGACTACTGTGATAAGTCCAAAATTAGAGCTTCCAAACCCTTTGCTAAAAGGGATCAAAACCAATCAATCTAGCAACAGCCTGCCACAGTCATTTGTGCAGTGGGATAGCACAGCACAAAAGCTTTGCTCGCTCAGGAAGAGGAGCTGGACCACTGCCTGTCTGTCCAGCTCCAATTGTTCCCACACTTCATAATTAAGGGCTACAATTCACCCTTTTTCCAATGCCAAACCCCAAAGGACTCATAACAAAACCATTCTGAATACTAAATGGGAAGTTACTGCTGAACTGACTGTAATCGTTCAGATTCCCTCCCCTTGCTCCAACACTGTTGGATGCAAAGAGATCCAGAGAAACTAATATTTAATGTTCCTGCAGAGGGATTTGTGCTCAGCCACCCCGTAACACAGCCAGAAGCCTGAAGCTTAAGCAGGTCTTTACCCTGGTATCACAAAATGACAACTCCGGTCATTCCAGCAACAAGATTTTCCCATTATTTCTGTTCAGTGTGCTGTTCAACACAGCTATACAAAGCGATTGGACCACTGACAAAAAAAAAAAAAAAAGGTTCATTAACCTCTCAGTGACTCGACAATCCTATTGTTAAACGGCAGTGGACAAAGGGAGAGGCCAGCAGCAGACGGATGCTCTCATCTATCCAAATTCCTAGAGGAAAATGAAATTGAGCTGCGCTGGGAACAGGGTGCAAGTTAGAGGAAAGGTGTTAACTCAGAGGGAAATCAAAACTTCAGTGATTCTGAATCATATCAGATCTAGATGCTTTCATGTGGTTTCATCTAACTACCTGGAGTTTCAAGATATTATTTATTGCACACATTATCTCTAAGCAGTTGAGTGATTTCAGTTGTCTCTAAAGAGAAAACGTGCAATCGCTGCATCAAAATTACTGTCATTGTGGCACAGACATAGCTAAATGAGAGCATCAGAAAGCAGCAAGTGAAACAAGATTGCTGTACCCCATCATCAGGCTGAGTCCTGATAATTCTTCAGCTGCAAAGGGAGAGAAATCAACACGGAAGATTTTTCTCCCTTGTCACCACACACAGCATAATAAAAGAAGAGGGGAAAAAGTATCCATCACTTAAACAACCAAAGTTCACAGAGTGATAATAAATTTTCAAATATACCAACAGTTTAAAACTCAGGGGCTTGCAGTTTAGTTTCCCAACCCGAGATTTTGAAAGGGCAGCTTCAGTTCAGGTTGGATGACAGGAGCAGCAGAGACTCAACACAGAGAAGTCAAAGTTCCTGTAAGTTGACCGAGGCCTCATAAATGGAGTTATCACCAACATGCACAGCACAACCCCCAAACTAGAATTCAGGGAGTACTACGAGCCTCCCAGGCTGGAATTGCCTCCTCTCCAGCCTACGCAGCCGGGTAAGCACTGCATCAGCAAGTCTATTTTTGCTTTTAATACTCTATACCACAGTCGTGGGTCAGAAAGACACAAAAACACTGGAAAATCCAAACTGCCAGGCTTGAGCAGGCATTACTTACTCCCCTCCCTTCCCCTGTGCACATCCAGCTCGGCTGCCCTGAACTACACCCAAGGAACAGGGGCCGTGCCCAGCTTCCTCCACTCCCACCTTGCAGGGAGGGGTTGAAGCCAGAGGACAATAATGGTGTGGGAACAAATGGGCAGTAATGGGCCATGGCTGCAATTTGGCTGCAAGTCGGGAAAATGCTCTCAATCCTCAACCCAACGAGGTGCTCAGTGCTGTAATGGTGAATCTGCAGCCTCTGCACAGAGCAGAGGCACTGTATTTTATTTCACTCTCTTGCTGGTAGCAATCAATGAGTTTTAATCCATAGTCACATTAGGAACGACACCTCCAAAGAGGGTTGGATTTTATTTCAACTGTCCATTAAATTTAAAATCATTGGCCAGATTAAAGCATTGTTCACACTCTATTTATAAACCCTTTGAATGCAGGGAATGTTTAGAGGTAGGCTCAGGCCTGAATTTGGATCACAGAAGGTTCTGCTGGTGATGGGCTTCCTACAACACTGATATTCTGACTTTCTGCTCCAGCACAAATTTGCAACAGCTGAAGGTTAAACAAACTCCCGACACCAAGACTTCCACAGTGGATATGAGTTACTTTGACTGCTCCACAGCAAAGCTGTCCTTCAACATTTATCCTAAAGCATGTTGTCATGCAGGCATAAAGACAGCACTTCTATATCCGAGCCAGATCCCTCATGCTGTAGAACATGGTGCTGTTAATACCCGTAGAAATAAAGTTTCAAAATGGTTTAGGAACAAAAGAGGCTTTAGAAGCAATCCCTGCAGCACTGGCACCATACAAGTTACACCAGTGCATTTCGAAGTATAAATTGCATCACATGCTGGAACTTCTAACTCCATTTAAAAGGACAACGTGGAGTTTTAGAAATTGCTGCTGAACTGTGGTTGTTTCCCTGCTGAGACAGGTGAAGTGTTAAGGTCTTTCTCTGCTCTCCTTTGAGACACTGCACGTAGCTCATTTATTGAGGGCAGCACGAAGAGTTCACCTCATCATCCATCCAAAACACCTCCTGCACTACAACAAGAATTTCACGGGCTACAACTCCACTGAGGTGCCATCCGTTCAGCTTCCACACATTCCTCCCCATAAGGCTTCTTTTCACCTTGTTAACCTCTCTGTGCTTCACTGACCAGTCTGCTGAAGGCACTCACAGTGGAAGAAAGGATACACAGCTGGTGTCACCTCGTGGTGTCGTCACAGGGATCCTGTAGGCTCTGGCAGGCAGCTTAAGAAGGTCACATGCTCTCAGGAATCAGTGCAGTATTTCAGCAGACCCCAAGGCAACATTTGCACCTTAAACACCCAGAGCAGGGGACCAGACTCCACTCCAGCACCAGGGAAAGGGCTCCAGCTCTTTCACAGACCCCCTCAACTCTTGAATCACACCTGGGCCACATGGTGAAGGAGCTTTCTTTTACAACCTTCCTCATGCAGTTGTTGATTTCCCAGGTGAGTGATGCTGCAAGTTGCTCATGTTTCTCTGAGCAGCAGCAGCCCAGTGGATGCTGCAACACTCCTTAGTGGTCCCAGTTCCACAGTCCAGTTCACTGCATAACCCCAGACACAGTGCAATGTTGAGAGTTGGACAACAACACGTAGAACCCCCCCAAAACTGCGTTCAAAGTGCATCTCTAAAGGTTTCCTGGTTCTTTCCACTTGTGACCATAAGGACACAGATTGAAGGAGCTGAAAACAGTGAAATGCATATTTGAAGAGCTTTGAGTTCAAGTCAAGAACTCAACATCCCAGAGTTCTCCCCCCTAAACTGCTCCTAACACATGCACACACACCCGCCCCAACACACTCAGCACTGATTTGAACTCAAAAATATGCCGGGTTGTTAAGAAGGCCTAAAAATGCTCAGCAACAGAAATGCAGAGTAATTGAGGTCATTTCTCTCACGCTTCTCTGAGTTCTCACTCCCTTTGCTTTGCTGTCCCACAATCTGCTCCTCCTTTGGCGTGCAAGAATTGAACAAACACTTCACTGCAACCACACGGATCTAGACTTATTTGCCTCCAACTTAAGTTACAACTCAAACTATTACTCCAGTAGCCTGTAATGCCAAGCAGGGACTAAGAAATCTACTTAGATATAGGTACACCAGACCCGAAGAAATTCTTCTTTTGGCATACAAGCAGCATGGAAAAAAGGTAGAAACTTGGAGATGGAGGGTGGGGGGCCGAAAATACAGGTTTGTAATGGAAACATCTGATCAAAAATTTTCACAAGCCTTTAAAACTTCTGAAACCCAAGCCGTTCGCCAGGACTCCTCACATGCCTCAGACTGCAGACCATGTTATGCAAGTTCTAATTGTGCCTCCACAGCCCTCCCTCCCACCTACAGGCTCTGCACCTTGGCAAATCCGTGTGTTTAGTACACCAAGGTGGAGGAGAAGTGTACCTGCTCCTCCCACACCTGGCCTGGGGTGCTGCCACCCAGGCAGAGAAGTCTGCCCTTGTTGGGCATCTTGAACCAGGCTCTAACCCCTTAAAAGCTGCTTTAAAAACCCATCTGGTTTTACATATACACACTAAGCTGAAAAAAGGTTCACTAAATTTAGCATGCAACCCAATCCCGGTGGTAGTGTAGCACAGGCTGAAGAGAGGGAAGTGACCTTAGGTGAAGGTAACAAGGGAAAACTGTCAGTACTCCCATTGAGCTGCCATGGGAAAGCCCAGAGAACCCCATAAAATCCTAACAAAACCTCCATAAATCCTCTCTGCACTTTGGTGGTTTCCAGGGCTTTGAGATGCCACCTCTGCCTCTCTTCTGGGCAATGTTGCTCATTGTCCACACTGGGACAGAGTTGGGAGGAACCTTCTCAGCACACATCAGGACAAACAATTCTCCATGAACTTGGAGAAGCGAAGCTTGATGGACTTCCACTGCTGTAGATACAAAGCCAGGCAGCACGAAGAGGAAAAGCAGCACAGTCCTTTGTCAGTCCATCACAGCTGGAGCCACACGTGCTGCCAAGACCTGTTTAACCAAGCAAAGGTCAGTAGGTGTGACATGGGATACACAGTTTACCTGGAAACTCCATTTTCTGCCAGTTCCCAGCACAACACTCCCTGAGAACTGCAGACACTGCCCTGGTCCAAGAGAAGGACGCACCAAGGCTCCCTGAAAAACAGCAAGCTAAAGAAGGCAGAAGAGTTCCCACCTAGTCCTGGGGGAAAGGAGCTTTCCTGGCACAGCACCCTAAACTCTGATCACTTCCCAGATCTAAAAATGCCCTGTGAAAGATCCACTAGGTAGGAGCTGCTGTAGCCATGGTGATGCTCTCAGGTACACCTGGAGCTGAAGCAGAGAAGAGCAGGAGAGATGCTGCAACTGGTTTCACGCACCTGTTTTTAGGTCCACACACATTATGAAAGGT
Source organism: Atrichornis clamosus (assembly GCA_013400975.1). NCBI lineage: Eukaryota > Metazoa > Chordata > Aves > Passeriformes > Menuridae > Atrichornis > Atrichornis clamosus. The sequence continues at coordinate 293,440 of WBMZ01002013.1, forward strand.
AATGCCTACATGACAGCTAAGCTAGGATGTCCACATGCAACATTAAGTGATGACTGTGGGCACAGCAGCACTAAACATCACAGCAGCCTTTCAGACCACTTTGGGAGGCAGGAAGCAACATCCCTTTCTGGGGCCAGGTCTGGCTTCCCACCCATACCACGGCAGAGACCCTGAAAGGAAGAGGCACGTGAGAACAGTCCTGGTTGCTGCAGGAAAGCAGTTTCATATCATATCATAGCGTGGTTTGGGTTGGAAGGGACCTCAAAGATCATCACATTTCAAGCCCCTGCCATGGGCAGGGACACCTTCCACTCTCCCGGGCTGCTCCAAGCCCCATCCAACCTGGCCTTGAACACTTTCAGGGATGGGGCAGCCACAGCTTCTCTGGGCAAGCACAATCTGGACAACCACAATCACAGCCAAATATTTCTTCCTAATATCTCATCTAAATCTCTCCTCTCTTAGTTTCAATCCATTCCCCCTTGTCGTGTCACTGTCAGCCCATGTAGTTCACCAGCTGACTGTCAGGGGGACAGAGCACATATGGGACCAAGAGAAAGGCATCAGTAGCTGCTCTGCTGGTGACCTCCTGACATCTTCACCTGCAGGTGCTTGGCCTCTGCTTTCCCCTCTGTAAAATGGGCAGGTAAGTGCCCTGCAAGAGCCTGGCAGCAGAACAGGGCAGGTGCCTGATAGAGAAACGTCCATGTGAAACAAATGCCAAGACATCAGCTTAAACACTCCTGACACCCAGCGCTTCCCACCCAAGGCTTGGGAACCATTCACTTCCCCCAATAAATTGGACTTTCTGTCATCATCAAGTACAAACTTTCCAACTTAAAACCCCGCAGCAAAGAGGCTGAGAAACAAAAGTAGTCGTGGCCAGTGGTCAGATCAAACCAGTAAAAATAAAATTAGGAGCTGACTGATATTATAGGCTCTCTCATGAGTCAGTCATGATCTGGTCCAATCCTGGCGAGCTCCTGAAGAGCTGCACCTTGTGCAATAGCTTAGTCATCATCTTCCTTGACAGCTACGCACTTGCAAATATATATCAGTCCACTCACATTTTCCCATGAAAATTTTCCCCTCTGCCCTACTACAAGCAGGAGGGAGCAGAGTGGTGCCAGCCTAGGACTGGGCAGCTTGTCCCTTGCTGGGGAGGAGATAAAGCTTTTATCTCCCAGACTCAACAACTTCCTTCCTGTGTGGTAGCAGGCAGACAAAAGACACCTTTTCACACCACAGACAGGAATGAGATGTACTAAAATTTGTCACAACCCTGAAATAAAATACCCTGCTTACCGTTTTCAGTCCATACAGGAGAGTGTAAAACAGAATAAAGCCAACATTTCTTCTACAAGAAACTTGCAGGGTGGGATTGGGAAGCAAAAGAATAAGGAGCCCAAAATAACTCGGGTTGAGTTTATATTGCTCTGGCAGCTAAGCAAAAGTTGATAACTCTGGACCAAGGTACTTCCCCTCCGCAGGATGAGAGCTGGATTGTTTCTGGAAGCACCATGAATCACAGGCATAAATATACCAGGCTTTAAGAGCCTTTGACACCCACGTAATTCTCAACTCCAGCTTGATTTTCCCTGGGTCATTCAACACATGCTGGGTGAGCTGGACACCAGACAGGCAGGCTGAGAAGGTCAGCTATTCAATTAATAGGTGTAATCCCAAAACGAGAATTTGTGTTTTGCTGGATAACATCAACACACCTCTTCCAAGAGAGAAAGAGCCTTCCCTTATGCTCCATTAGTCATTCAACCACAACTTGAGGGAAAACAGGGGTTTTGCTCTATTTCCTCAACTTTACAGCATAAAAGAGCTTAAAGATGCTTCCTGCAGCAGGGGAGCTGTGATGCAGCAGCAGCTCCAGCAGAGCAGTGATTTGCAGGATTACCTGGCTGCAAGCAGATCCAGACAGGGAAGCCAGGCATTGGGATCAGTCAGAGGAAAGGGTGTCCAATGGAAAAGAAAAAAAAACCAAAAACTGCACGAACTGTTTCCCATGCTTCTACCACTGAAAATCCGGCACACCTGACAGCCACCACAGCAAAGAGCTGTCAATGCAAGCAGAGGACAACACTACAGGGATTATTAGTGCAAGAAAATGAGTAGCTTGTCCACATCACTAATTAACAGACACTTTCTCCGAGTTATGATGCAGCCTCAGCGATGCAGAAGCAAAGATGAGCTTTCATTTGAAAGAAAAAAAAAAGCTATCCCTCTAAATTAATCTTCTCGGGAAGAAAAGCGGAAGAAACTGCTTCTCTTCAGTAACAGAAATTTAGAGCTGTGGATTTTGGTGAGCAGGGTGGCCACAAGGCACTAACAAAACAAAGAACACTGCAGAAAACAAGGAGGAGAGCTGCAAAGAAGTAACTCTTTTACTTCTGATTACCCCACAAGCCTTACAGCTCCTGTTCTCCTCTCCCTCCCACCTCACACACGTTGCACAGCAAAACTCAAGGCTGGAAGCACCTAAACTACTTCTTTGCATCATGTAGTGGCCACGAGACAATGTTCTTTATCTAGGTTAGTCAGAGGTTGTTTCCAGAGTTTTCTCGTGCATGCATGCACCAGACAGCATTTCTCTTTTTCCTTGTTTTCTACAGTATCCAAGAGACTTTAAAAAAAAACCCCACCTCTAGTTAAACTGGAAGCATTAAAAAGGATAATAAGATTTGCATTCTTTAGCACCTCAGATTATTAGTTTCCACTGCCATGACTTCCCCTTCTAACTCCCCACCAAGCTTCAATTAAAGAATCCTCATATTTGAGTGGACTTTGGCATTTCTTGGACCAAGACACTGGACAACGAGATGGCAAGGCAGGAGAATTTGTGCATTCCCAGGAGATCTCTGTTTAATTTTGCTGTATGGAGAGATACTGCACCAAGCCTGCCCTCTGCCCAGGACCTATATTTAGGGACTGAGCTGACCCAACAGTGCCCCTGTAAGCTCATTTATTGAGATTCACTCATTGATTCTAATATAATCTAATTAGATGCAGCAGTCCTGCACCCGGGCAGTGACCAGGAGAGGATTAGTTCAAACTCAGGGAACCCAGCCCAGGTGCTACTTAGTTCTCACACAGGGGAGGGGAAAAAAAAACCTTGCAGAGGAACGCCAGGAATTTCAGATGCCTGTGCACTGTCTTGGAGCAGCACCTGGATCCACTCTGCTTCTCCTCTTCACCAGGTAAATAATTCCTCAGCTGGAAGCAGCAGCGTCCAGATCAATGTACAGTGCTTATCAGTGCAAGGGCTGCTGCTCCTGCTCTGAAATCACTGGAAATGGGGGCAAAAAAATGCAGGAATCTTGAGTCTCTGAGGCAGTGCCCATGCCAGCAGGCACAGATGTGTTCCCAAACTACAGACCACAGGCATCAGCCTGGAAAAAATGCCAAGAAGTCCACATTGTAAGAAAATGCTTTAAAGGCTCCATTCTGGCAAGAAATAGGAAGTTTTCAAAGCTTCCAAGTACCCTCTCTCCTGCCACCAGCTGTAGTTCAGGCATGCGAACAGGAAGAAGCTTTTACATTTCTAAAAACATAAATAAATACTAATTTTTTTTAAAGTCTCCATGTGTTTTATTTGCTTGGACATCTTGTATAATGATGAGAGGAGAAACAGATTCCTAGGAGTCATGGGCTGGTAATTCTCCAATCTATCATCTCCACAGTTTATGCACAGTCATTAACAAGAAGTGATTTGTCTGGGACAGATTTAGCCCAGCAACTCCCTGTCTCGTTAGCCTCAAACAATCACCCAAGGAATGTCAAAAAGTTTGTGAGCTTAGTGCAGAGAGCAGCCCCTTCCAAAATATTCATATTTTTCAAAGTAGTCCAATTCTGCTGCTTTGCCAACACAGAGCAGGAAGCTTAAGAGCTAAACACAAATGCATTAAATTCTCTTTATATTAAAAAGGTCTGGATGGTTAAAGGCAAAAGGCAGTCACTGACAAGGAAATCCTGAGAATATCGATAAGAGAACAACACAAAGAGACTTAAAGACTTCGACTTGTTTAACCTATCAAAACAAGGGGTCAAGAGGGGATCCAATTGCTCTAATGACATCAGGGAGGGAAAACAATCATTTAAACCAAATGGAAACACTAGAACCAAAAACAAATTACACAAACAGGCCGCGAATACCCTGAGGGTGGAAATTCAGCAACTGCTGGAGACTTCGAGGAGGTTCTCCAACAGCTCTCCCGTGGAGATGGAGAAAGAATAAACTGATCAAGTTTCACCTTGGAAGTAGTTATGTTGTGAAAGGCATCCACAGCACGGATGGGTGCTACCAACGGGGAAATTGAACTTGATTTGGGTTCCTGCCACAGCTTTTGGAGCAGAGAGCAGGATAAAGAATTACCTCCTCCTGCCACTCTGCCTTCTGCTTCCTCCCCATCCCTCTGGGACGGCACAGGGGGTATTCACACTATTTACTCAGGCACGTAACTGGGGGATGACCAGGGAACTAAACTTGGGAGCTGAAGCCTCGCAAAGTCAATGGTGAGAGGTGGGTGCCTTGGCAGCAGCAGGGGAAGGGATTAGGAGCAACCGAGTTTGATGCTTAAAATAAAACACACGTCCTCTCCCCCGTGCCCTCACACTTAAGGGTCCTGGGTATAAATTAAACACAGATCTGACCACTGCCTCTGAAATTCACAGGGAATTCCAGTTTCTAAGGCATTCTTTTAGCCCTGGGTTTACAGCACCCAGGGTCAAGAATGATTAGTCATTTTTGAGCCATAACCACCAAATCTCCAACAGTAAGAGCGGATGACGCAAACAAAAGCTGTTACACAGCTAAACAAGCAACACCACAGTTTCACACAGGCTTGAGCAAGTCTTTCCCTTTTCTTCAAGGGGTTTCAAACACCAAGTAGTCATCAGGTCTGTAAAAGGGTTTTTGTGACAGTGGGGGATAAAGGATCAAATTAAAACCTAACTGTGTCCTTCAGATCCTACTGCTGCTACTTCGGAGAGCAAAAAGCATCTTCTCAAGACCAGCTAGAAAAGCAGGGGGTAGGAAAAAAACTAAATAGGTATTTGGCAATAGCTCTACCAGAGAATGAGTGTTTCTATCCAACCCCAAACCTTTCGCTGCTGCAGTTACACACAAAAGTTATTTTAATCACAGAATGCAGAAAGCAGCATCAGCATATGAGGCAAGAGAAAAAATATGTGGTAAAGCGAGTTGCAAGGCCTGTTCGCGGGCAGAAATTACAGCGCAGTTACAGGGAAGAGGTCCACGAGGCAGAGAAACACTTCCAGCCCAAGCCAAACAGGAGGATGACAGCAATCCACCCAGAGAACTGAAAAATATCTAAAAGGAGGTGGAACACGGGAGCTGAATCCCTTTTCAAGTTTTGCAGCAATCAGTGCGGACTTACAAGCGAGGGATTTTTGCCTTGTCATAGGTAAAGAGATGTCAAATAGAAAGTTATGTCTACTAAATACCATTTGTGTTGGTGGACAGAGGCAGTAATGGAAATACTAAAGGAATGGAGAAAAAAAAAAGAGAGAATTTTAAACAGAAAAGAACTACAGCAGGGTATCAGCTCAGCTCCTCTTCCACAAAGCAAGAAATTATCTTTGAGGTTTTCTAACAGTGACCTCAAAACACACAGCACAGCCTTTGGGATGGGGGTTAAAGAAAGGTTATAAAATGACAAACCTAAAGCACACGGGTGGATGCACATCACTAGAGAGTAGAATTTGGCAGTGTCTAATACAGAAAAGATGCTGTGCTACGTTATTCTTAATAACCACCTACTCAACTAAAATACTTCATCAGCTGAAGCCAGCTGGGTACAAAAGGCATTGCTTTGCCACCTTAACTCTTCTTTCCTTCTTAATAACTTGCACACTGGAGGAAAGGAGTAGAGGAGGAGAGGTGACAGGGGCATTAACATGTCCCGGGTTAACAGAGCTGCACACAACCCATACCGGCGCTGTACCAAAGGGCACAGGCAACCTCAAAAAATAAAGCACCGCCGACAACATCACCTGTAAAGACGGCGAGCAGCATTTGCGAGCATCTGACACCAGCACGGGCACCCAAGCCGGGCCAGAGCGCTGTAATGAAGCGCAATACTCATTAAAGCTCGTACGTCCACCCGAGCGCTGCAGCGCCCGCCGCTCGCCAAACCTCACCCGGAGCTCCGACAGCCACGGGAAACGCTCAGAAATCACATTTCGGCCGCAAACTCTCGCCCAGCCGCCCCAGGGCGGGCGGTTTAACGCCGCAGGCTCAGGGAGCACCGCGGACACAGCGTGTTTCCCCCGCTTCACTCGGCGCCGGGGAGGTGCGCTCGGGAGCCACCGGAGCCCCACGGGAGTCCCACCGGAGCCCCCCCAGCCCCACGGCAGCGGCCTCTCCCCGGCGCGGGGCCGCGCCCGGACCCCCCCGGCCGGGCCG
>WBMZ01002014.1:0-171344 GCA_013400975.1 Atrichornis clamosus
GCGGGCGGGCGGCGCCGCGGGGGAGGCGGGCAGGGGCAGCCGCGGGCGCTGGGCGTGCGGGGGGCGGGGAGCGCGGGGCGGCGGCCGGCCGGCTTTATAGGGAGCGAGGGGAGGCGGTGTCTGCAGGAGGGGAGCGGAGGAGGCGGTTCTCTTCCCCTTCCCATTCCCGCCGTGCCAGTGCGGGGCTGGCGGCGGCGGGGTGGCCATGGCCTCCATGGCGGCGGCGATCGCCGCCTCCCGCACGGCGGTGATGAACGGGAACCGGCCGCTGGACGAGCGGGAGCGCAAGCGGTTCAGCTACTTCTCCTCGCTGAGCCCCATGGCGCGCAAGATCATGGCGGAGAAGGAGCGGATCCGCGAGCGCTACGGGCCCGAGTGGGAGCGGCTGCCGCCCCGCCAGCAGGACGAGATCATCGACAAGTGCCTGGTGGAGCCGCACGTCCAGGCCCGCTACGCCGCGCACCGCGGCACCTCCCGCCCGCCCGCGCCGCCCGCCTCCTACCCCAGCCTCCGCCTCAACACCGGGCAGAAGGTGGTGCGCTTCGGCGACGAGGTACCGGGGCCGGGGCGCGGAGGGGAGGGGGCGCCGGCGGGGCTGGGCGTGAGCGGCGCTCCCCATCCCCGGCACCGCCGCTCGGGCGGGGCGGCCGCGACCTTCTCCGGCTGCGGGGCTGTTCCTGCCCGCCTGTGCCGCCGGCGCTGGGCTGCCGTGGGTCGCGGGTTCCTGGCCGTCGGCAGCGAGAGGAGTTGCCCCGGTGATGAGCTTTATTCCTTCCCTGGCTCCCTGGCTGCGCGGGAGGGCGGGATGTCGCACCACGCGAGAGGACACTTGGTCACACCGTAAGAGCAGGGAAGGTGCCAGCAGCGCTAACGCTGAAATGGATTTTGCAGAAAGGAGACTTGGAGAAGAGAACAGTCGACAGTCTCTGCTCCCTCGACGGCGGGGCATGACCGCGGCTGGCGCTGGACATAGTCCCTTGCTGAAAATGGACTGTAGGGAATGTTTACACTGAATTAAATCTCTTCCTTTTTGATTCTAGTTTTAGGCACAGTTAAAAATACATCACTGAAAACATTCCAGCTCTTGGCATGTTTGACACCTTAAAAAAATGCAGCCTGTTCCATGTCACATGCCAGGAAAAACAAGGGTGTGGAAAGATAGATGGCAAAAAGTATGAATCTTGAACCTTTTGAGAGCCATCTATCTAATGGTGAAGCGTGGCAGCCCTTCTGGAAATCCATAAGTATAAGAGTACCCGGTCTGGAGCAGTGGGTCATGTTACCGAGTGTGATCCCTTGAAGAGGAAGGTTTAACGATGCTTGAAGAGACCTGACAGTACTCTTCAGATACTGTGTCTCTTATGCAGTGTATTGGTTCCCTTTGTTTTCTAGTCTTTTACATCTTCGTATGTTTGCAGAGCCGGTCTCTTTCATTAAGTCTATATAATAACTTCAAGTGACCTATTGTTAATTATGTGGCTTCTACCAGAAAAAAAAAAATCTGCTTCTGCATTTGTAATCATCAATCCAATTTAAAGAGAGCAGTGCTACTTTTAACCTCCTCTCCACTATCCCTTGCAATGGGATTTCTAAGAAGCCTATGAGGCACATTGATACTGGGCCTTGTGGTTCCCGACCAGCTTTGTGCCAGGAGACTGCTAGCTGTGTTTCACCTGTCAGGAAGGTGTGATGCTGTGCCGCACACACATTGTATCTAAAGTTAGAGAGCACAGGGCAAAGCTCAGTTTTGTCTAGTCCATAATACCCAAGATTCTAGATAAATATTTGATAATAATGATGAAAAAGACCTATAGAAGGACACAACAACAAATTTGGTTGTGCAAACAGCATTTGAAAGGAAACTTAAATCTGAAGTTACTTGTGAAAGAATTTAGGCTAATGACTGTGGAAAGTAAATATGTTCTGTTTTCCCAGTCTCAGAGAGCTCTGCTGTGCTTTCTGCTTTGAATTATGTGGATTGGGAAGGAAAGCAAGCACGTAGTAGGCTGTTGTGCTCCACTGTATGGAAATAATAATTTCCTGCTTGACAAAAGCAGCTAGAGTCCCTCTGAAATTGGGCAAGTTGTTTTCTTTCCCCTCTTGTTCTCAAATACAGTTACAGTATGCATAATGTTAGCGTTTCTGTAGCCATTAACCAAAGAAGGCATGGTTCATCGAAATACTTGATACAAAGTGTTTATTTTTGGAAGCATCTGCCTCAGCTGACTTCCTCTTTGACTTTTAGGCAGAAGTTAATACGAATTGTTTCTCTGAAGAAAAGGGATTCCACTCATTTTGGCATTCTCCATGTCCATTTTCGTTCTTCCAACTGCACTATTGAGCCGTGGAGCCTTTCCTGGCTCTTCATCTGATAGCTTACTCTCCCGTGGCTCCCTTGCTGGCATTCGACCTGATTGTTGGACATTTGCCCTGGCTCACTAATTGTTCCTCCTTGCCTTGCTGCTGCAGAGCTGCTGCTGCCAGTCTCTTGCCAGTTTGGTTCAACTTTCCAGGCTCGCAAATGCTTGGCCTACAGAGCTCTGTTATCTTCTTGTCTTCTGGTCAGATGGCTTAGGGAGCTAGGCTCCTGCTGACTTTGTAAGACGTAACTGCGGCTCGTACCGTGGTCACCCAGCCCTTGCTCAGGGCAACTGGATTGGTCCTGGCTGCTGTCCCTGTGTATTGGTGTGTGGTGTCCTAAGGCAAGGAAACGGAGAGCAGCCTGCATACCTCAGAATCGCTTGTTGATGTTGCAGCACTTTCAGTGAGAGTGTTTTGGTCTGATGATGTTTTTGCTGACACCTGCTCCAAAAGTTTCATGTTTCCAGCCACAGCTCATCTTCCCTGTTAACTGATGTTGAAATCTGTAGTGATCTACCTGTGCTTGCTTAAGCATGGAAATTTGATCTCTTTCACCTCATGTTCTTTGGAGGACTTGGTAGAAAGCAAACCAAGGATGAATGCTGAAGATACTGATTTACTGGGCCTCTCACCATTTCAGTCCCACTTTCATGCATTTGACCATTATGATAAGGTGGTCTGAAGGATATATGTAGTGGTCTTGTATCTCTGGACAGTTGCTTCCCTCCTTCTCGCTCCCACCATTTCCTGTATATCTCGTCTTACACCAAATTTATCTCCTGAACGCATAGCCCAGGACTGTAAATTCTCAAACTGTAAACATCTCTTACGTTTTCAAAACACCTTTGAGTATGTTGACTGTGTGGGAAAGGTGTTAGAGAAAATAGATGTGCAGTAACAGGACCATGGCATCCCGCAGCCATGATCCAGTCATTTTATAATGCTAGAGCTCTGCAGGACCCTGTGTGACTCTTTTCAAATGCCTACAGTCAGCTGAGTGGCCCTGCTCCCTCTCTTCCACTGTCTTACCCTCATTGCAGCATCACCAGTCACGGAGTTAATAGTGGGAGCTGTGCAGTTGCTGTGAACACAGTTCCAAAAGAGAATTGGCTAACAGGGTAATTTAACACCCCCATGAAGTAAGTTTTGTCCTGTTTGCTGAAGACTGACTTGCTACCATCGCACATGAGCCCAGCAGCATCAGGGGACTATTTGTTGCTTCACCATAATTTTCTGTGCCTAGACAGCCTAGGCCTCTTGACCAAGGGCTGTTGGAGGCAACCTTCAAACAGAGCTTCCTCTTTCCAACAAGCTTCCAGTTGTTGGCATTTCTCCATTATAACTTCTTCATTCTAATGCCCATAGAGGTAGAAAAGAAGGTTAAGTGAGCAGAGGGAAATCTGGAAATAGAAGCTGGGATTGAATATGAATGTAATATAGATGGATTATTTTTGAAATGTGCCATAAATTATGAGGGGAATAGGTGAAAAAACAGCAGTGTGTGAGAGGCTACCACCCTTTGCCCTCTGCAGTGGTCAGCCTTTGTTAAGCTGCTGATTTGGTGTTAGTTGATGCTGCTGGATCCTCTCTGTTCGGTTCAGTGAAAGATAGTTTAGATACTCAGTTTACAACAATACCATCCCTCTTTATCCATAAGCATGCGACCATACACATGAATGCAAGGTCTGATTTTTCTTTTTTTTAGTTCTTTTTTCTTTAAATGGATATTCAATATTTGAGCATTAAAAGAGTTGGACTTGAAATAACTAAACTTTTCATTGGGGTAAATGCCACTTGCTTTAGGAAGTAGTAAACATTTTATGTGGAGGAAAGACAGGTAAGAGTTTGGTTAGCTTCATTCATCGTCTTTTAATAGGGAACTTTCACTTATCTGCCTGAAGGCAGAGATGGTTTTTGTTTTGCTTAGCCTTAAGAACTTTGGCACCAAGCAAAGGATTGACCCTTTTACCTTCCTAGTTAAAAATTCTTTAAAGCAACAAATAGTCAATACAGAAAAAACTTTTAAGTTGGGCTTGTTAGAGATTTGTGCTTTATAAAAACCCAAAAATGAATGGCAGCTTTTGAGTGCAGTTAAACCCCAATAACCAGCAAAACCTGTTTTGATAACACTTTTTAGATGCAATAATTGGTGGGTTTGTGACTTGCACAGTTGCTGTCAGCTGTACTGACCAATGCTCATGTCAGACACGCAGGCACGTTTCTACCAGTGTCTTCCATTTTGAAGTTCAGATGTTGTTTTGCAATAAGCTGTCTACATAAAGCAAATGTAATTTTTGATTCTTTCTTATATATTTTGCAGCTGGTTGTTGAAGTCAAGTGTATGACCAGATTTTTGCCTCTCTTTCTTGCTTGTCATTTTCAGCTCTGAAATATGTTGCATTAGGCTCCATTTCTTCCAAATAGGTTCTTTTTTTAACCCTGGTGAACAAAAGTTTATTTATTTGCCTTCTTTCTGGAAGAAGGCTTTGTTGTGTGCTGAAAACAAAAGCTGATCAGATATGGATCTTTTCTAATCTATGTTGATGATAAATAGCCTTGAAGCTTTTTTCTCTTGAATTTCCACTCATAATTCACTTTTGTTATATTGAAATAGTTGATTTTTTTACTCCCACTTGTTTCAAGCATATAGGAACTTGTTTATTCTACTAAAAAACCAAAGTTATTTCTCAGATTTTGTTGGTGATAAACATGAATCAGGCACTTTAGATAGGACACTATTGAACTGTGTTGTTCTGTCTTTTCACGTGGTCCTCTGCATGTCCTCTGTGTGAGGGTACAAGAGGTGGAAGGCACAAACTTCCTTCCCTTCCCTGACAACGGACAGAACTTGTCAACTGTGTCCTTCATCCTAGCTTCAAGTACACTTCAAATAACCACAGACATCAACTCCTTGAAGGTTTGTATCCTCAAACCATGTCTTACCCTATTGTATTCTTTGCTGCATTGCATGGAAGATTGCTTAAATGTGGACAGAGCTCCTCAGTTACTGGCTCTGAGGTGTGCCGGGCTATGCAGCCCAAGATACAATGACGCATCCTTTTAAGAAAAAAAAAAATCTGTGGTCCTTTTCTTTCAGGGAACTGCTGCTGCCTAACAAGTGTTTACTACTTCCATCTTTTGATATAATCTATGAAAACCTTAGATTTTATCTCTGACCAGAACTTTTTAACAACTGGTACCAAAATACCATTAATTCCTTTCAGGAGCTTCTTGCCTGCCTGTGCTGGAGGTTGAGGTTGCAAGATGCAGTGCCAAATGAGGGCAGTGATGGTTGAAAAGACATCAGATTCTATGAAGTGGGAATCTGACCTGCTCTGTCCTGTAGGGAATGATGTATCCTGCTGCATGACAACTTCAAACCTTCACTCCGCCTTTCCCATGCTGCTTTTTCATCCCTCTGTGGTCAGCCTTTTGTCATTAGGGCTCACACACAGCAGCAGTGTCATCGCGGAGCTGAGGGTGTGCAGGAAGCGTTGGGTAAAGTGGTGTCACTCCTGGTGCTGTCTACACTTGCCTCAAATACAGCAAAATAAAGAACTGAATATCTTGGATCCAGGATGAGGATAGTCTTGGCTCAGCAGTTTAAAACTGGTTTAAAGCTGGTTTGCTTGTCCTGTAAATGGCAAGACAGAAAAAATTCCTTAGATGAAACCCACTGACAGCTGTGCCTACACATCCAGACCTTTAAGGTTCTGTGACTGCACACAGGAGTATTACAGTGTTCTCTGGACTTCACTTCTGTCCTTTACTGCTGTGGTTGAAGTCAAGCACTGATATATCCAGACCCCATGTAGACAGAAGGGTTATAGTCCTGCCTTCTGTGTGAGACTCAATCCAATGGTTGGGTTCTCCCATCTCTCTTCCCTTCTGGACCGTGATTCCTATTATGTGTGCTTCAGAGATGAAGTGCCAACTCCATCAGTTTCAGAGGCAAGGGATATTGTCCTAAAAGGAGTTTGAAATAATTTGACACACCTGCTGTGAGGCATCACACATTGAGTGGTGTGGTGTTCCCATGTGGACAGCAGCACACCACAGTGCAAATGCTGATAGATACTAAAAAGGAGACTTTTACTCCTTTTTTTCCTTTAAATGTTAATACATCTGAGTATCTGTTTCCTGGATTGAGAGAACCTGGTATTACATTTGTGTTCTTGGCAAAAATTTCCTGTACCAAATTTCCTTTTGGCCACAATTTGTGATCCAGCAGAGCCTAGGCCTTTCCCCTTAGATGATCTCTATCAAGCCAGTTCTTTTTAAGAGCATGGGATCACCCTCATATATATCACAAATACTTTGCTGCTAGAAACCCTCTGTTTCACAGATTAATAATGGTTGGAGAATGACATGTTTTCATGTTTAGGAGATGGCTTTAGACACTTCTAATTGTGATGTCATAGCTCTTGGTCAGAAAAATCTGCCTATGGTGAAGTAAGAGATGGCAGTACAGGAGAATGTTATCAGATGTCTGAGAAATATATTCCTATAAAGGCAGAGATAAGAAATAAGAAGAAAAGAGCAGCCATAGTGAAATGTGGGGTTCCTGTGTTGTGTTAAAACATGGTCTAGTTCTGTTATTCTCTGAACAGCAGGAGCGTGAAAGTCCTGCATGGTTACTCCTGGCCTTTCCCTTTCCATACGGTGTTCTGACTCCGTTCCTTCCCTGATGTGCTGGGGTGGCCACAGCAGTGACATGCTCAGTATGGAGGGTGCAACTCACTACCTCTACCAAAGTGACCCCCCTTGTACCAAGGAGTCCCAGTCACGACTAGGAATACAGGTGCAATCATTTTGTTGTAAGTCTTCAACAAATACGAACAATCATTATTTTTTAAATTTTCACCCCTTCTTTTTTCGATGTGGGTCGTATGTATATCTGGAGGGCATGCCATGTACAAAGAGATTGTTTAAATTTCTCAAATTGGGATTCTTTTCAGAAATATATTTTCTTGAAAGAATGGATTTCAGATTGGGACTTTGCACTGTGGATGTCGTGTGGCTCTTTCAACACCACTGAATACTTATTTCAGACTGGCCATCACTGGCGTGGTGTGATGATGTGTCCTGTTGGGGCTGGATCCAGCTGTGGCTTGGCCTGATGGCCATGCAGCTGTGTAACTGCTCCATGACTGCCTGGTTGTAAATGTGCTCTTTGGTCTGCCAGGGGGAGGAAATGGGACTTATTTCCCTGAGGCTCCTTTTCCTTTTAGTATTTCTGTCCCTGTATGTTGCTAGTGGCTACCAAAGAAATGCCTAGTAGGAAACTGGAAATATAATACATTTTAAAGCTATTTATAGAGAAACCATTTTGAGAGATTTAGACCAGGTTAAACCTTCATATATTTTGTAGATTAAATTGGTATTGTATTGATAACCTTCCCGTCAGAGAACTTGTTTCAGTCAGTCTTAAAATGTAATCAGTGCCATCTTTAAGTAGTGCTTTCACTTTTTAGCCAGTTTTGTAGCAGTGATTGTTGTAGTTCCAGCAGTGTAACATAATGTCATCTGTATGATGCTTCTGAGAAGATAAAGCTGCTCTTCTGATTTTTAGTCATTCTTGAATTTTATTTCAGGACATAACTTGGCAAGATGAACACTCGGCTCCATTCTCCTGGGAAACGAAGGTAAATAAGAAGGTTTTCTTTTTTTTAATGTAGGTTTGTAATTTTATACTGTTCCTCGTGCATTTATTGTCTTCATTTTAATGCTTGATAGATTAATGTCACCTTCATTCCATGAGAGCTGTATAAAGTGACCATTCTGCAAATGAAATAGGACTGGTATGCTTTGATTTACATCAACAGAAACACAAGATGTACTTCATGAACTAATGTTCTGGCTTTGAGTGCAGGTGTAAATCCAATTCATTATAAATTATTTCATTTTTTTGTTGCAAACTTTTAAATCAACTTTCCACGTTTAGGAGGAAATTGTATAAACGTAGCCACATTTCATTTTTCAAGTCAGGAGTAAAGTAGATAAGAAATGGGGTGAGAAAGGTGCAGTTATGTAGTAACTTCACTGGATTTTTTCTGAACACCTGTCTAATACTTCATCTTTTTATTACAAACTAGAATGTTGTCTTAGAACGAATGTAATGAACCTTGTTAACCTGGGGCTATGCTAGAAGCATGATGTTATTTCCTCTCCAAAAGGCTTCTCAAAAAAAAAATTATATTTTTCTGTGGTGGGTTGTCTTGTGGTTTCTTTTACTCCTCACTTTACCTCTGGTATTTTGTTAAAGCATTATTTATGATGGGATTCTCATATGGCTAACACAGAGCCAGAATTCTCCATCTTTCTGAACCTGCAGTGTGAGGAAATGTAGTTGCACCATATATGTGGTGGGAAACCAACTTTAATTCTTCTTGTTGAAGAAATTCTGGGAGCAAAGCTCATTGCCTTTCTCAACTGGATATGGCAGGCATGTTAATTTAATCACACGTTTCAGATTTTGTGCTTTCTGCCTTTATCTGCCAGAGAAAGCTGCTTCTGTCCTGTTCCCTTTTTTTTTTTTTCATTTTGCCCTTGAACTATGTAGATAATCATGTATGACCTTATGAATATAATCTTAGCCTAATGCAGAGTAATTATTTGGAAATGCCAGTGAATGCTAAATTAATCCAGTTGACCCTAGACTTAGCCTCCCTGCTGAAGGTCACTGCCTGTAGCTACACCCCATCTGTGCTTTGCAGAAGCTGATTAACCTATAACTTGGTGTGACTCCTGGGTCCTGGCAGCCTACAGTGCTGCAGTTTAAGAGAAATCAGTGCCAGTCTTGACTCACCTTAAAACTCCCTTATAAGCTGTGATGGTTCAGGAACCAGTGGAGGATTTCCTGGAAGCCTGGTCGCTCAGGCAAGTCCTCCTGTCTTTCAAGACCCTTAGAAGAAGCAGCCACTGACTTCTTGTATAATATTGAAGAGGCTTTTAACATGGATGTACTTGGGTGAAGCTGCCAAGAAAGGAAAAGTTGTGAGGAAAGTGTGTACCTCATTGACAATAAGGCGAAATAAATAATATGTTGGAGACAGCGGTGTTGTCTCTCCCTCATTTTTTGGTGCAAACCCAAAATCTCAGGTTTGGGAACATGGCAGCTCTAATCACATTTTTAAGGTCTGTCTTGATAAGATTTTGTAAGTTCTGAAACTTGAACTTCCTATAGATAATGCTTTGTGTAATGCACTGATTAGTGATCCATGGTGAGATACATCTGCACTTGAATGAATTTTCTCTTTAATTGATAGTCCACTTTTCTTTTTAATGCTTGTATGTCTAGTGAAGTGTTTTCAAACCCACCCTGTGGTTTATCACTTGATGATTAAGGGTATTTCTGCTATCCTCCTGGTGTCTCTAAATGAGGGACAAAAGTGGATAAATGCACTAGTTTCATCCTTTACTGTAATGAATGGAGGCTCACGGAACGATACGGGAACACTTGTGTGGTTGCTGAAGAGAAGTGACGAGGAGACGAGGTTGCTTTAGAAGTACTGTGTCATTGATTGATCACTGTGTCACTGATTGATCAGCCAGTGTCATGCCTGATCAATCTGTGCTTCCCTCTTTCCCCACCTCCCTCCTTGCTGACCACAGAAAAAGGCTGTGCCTCAGCTGTAGGTTGAAAAGTTGCATGACCTTTTCCTTTAGCAAAAGTCTAGAGAATCCACTTTGGCTTTACGGGGTGTGGATTGGTTGGTTCCTGTGGGTTCTTCCTTTTGGCTTTTCCCCAGTGCCTCATATTGTATCAATCGTTCAACCAAATCCTTCCACTGCCAAGTCTCCCTTTTCTAAAGCTGGAGATCTTGCTTCGTGCCTGCTCTTTGATCTCTTCCCTAGCCAGTACTTTTATGAGGTAATATTGGAAGGCAGTTTTCCTATGAGGTACCAGCAGAGGAATAAGTAGCCTTACTCAAGTGGTCCCACGTGAGGAAACCTGAATGAGCTGTTCAATAAGGTTGATGTGTTGTAATGCATGTTCAGTGTCTTGTGAACACATCTGTTCCCACTGTTACTTAAGGCTGTCAGGCTCTTTCCATTCCATGAACTCTACCCATGACGGGTTATTCTTTCCACGATACTCTTTTCCCTGATCTCTCTTTAATGCAGAGTTTTTTGTTTGGTTTGGGTTTTTAGCATGTTACTGCCTGAACGTGTGCATGAATATGCTCTGGCAAACCCAAGGAAGGGAATGTGGCTTTTGCAGAGCAGAAAAAAGTAGAGATGTAAGTCAGTAAAACCAGTAGGCTTATTTTTTTACTTTTTAAACATTGAGACTCGGAAGAATAAAGCAGCGAAATGAGTATTTGTCTGTAACTAACATGAGGGAAACTGAGAGGGTAGTGAGAAGTGTCGAGGAGAGGGCATGTTTTCTCCCAGGTTGAAGCCTCTCAGCTGTAACAGTGATGCCAGTGGGGATTCTAGTTGGTAAGGTATGGACAAATTTTTCTCACTGTAGCTATTGCAATGGATTCCCTAATTCCATGGCAGTCAAATTTACCCAGAGGACAGTGTACTAAATTGTTGACATTTTGAGCAGAACATTGTGGAAGGGCTTGATTACTTCAAATTTTGCTTGTGTCAAAAGTAAACTTTCTCTATTCCCATTTTAAACACAAATGTGAGATATGGCTGAAGTCATTCATATCGCAGCAAATGCTTGCATGAGTATCTCCACTATTTTTAGCTGTTAGATGTGTGTTTCTTGTCTTTCTTATTTTTAAATCCTCAAACAAGGCAGACAAAGTAGAAATACAATGTAAATTGCTGAGTTAGCTGTTAGACAGCATTTAAAACAATATTTTTAGTAGATAACGACAGCACTTCTCAGAAGAAAAACTGGTGAAGCAGCGAGTTCTCTTGGCACTGCAAATAGGCTGACATTTTAAAACTCAAGATTGAACTGGAGGGAGTGATTTGGTTCATGGGTGGAGCCCTCATGGACATAACATGTCGTGAAATGTGGGTTACATTTTTAACTGGAGCTCTAGCCAGGTTTATGAATTCAGGGCATTCTATTTATGGCTTCAGGTTTACGTGAGATGAAAGATGACATTTTGGCTGAGTTTAGCCTTTGAGGTTTCTTGGTTTGTTTGAAGTCAAAATTCAGTGAAACTCAGCACGGACCTCAAGATATAAATGGAAAACAAGGATCATGTCTGAGCTTGGAAGTCAAATTTCTCTGCAACTCTTCCTGAACTCAGAACTTTATGGGTTTTGTGGTTTTAGGTTTGGGGTTTTTAAAATTAATTTAGTAGTGGGCAGAAAATATAGTTTCAGTCTGCCACTTCAGTTAACACACTGACTGAACTGAGCAGCATGGGAATAAATTGCAATCTACTTCTAATTCATGCTATTAATGAAAATAGGTTTTATTATAAATGCTTGAAAATGACACATGCTTATCTAAAAATTTATTCTGCTTGATCCAGGTAGAATAGTTGCCAGCTCTCTTCTATTTTCAACAGGCCCTCAGATATTTGTTGAAAAGAGAAGCATTTGAGGTGTGTTTAAAACAAACAAACCAAAAAAAAAGCAAATCAAGGAAGTAACAAGCTTCAATCCCAATAATGTGGTTGCTGCTTCCCTGTCTGAATTCCCTAATTATATTGCTGCAGAAGTGGTCTAATCCCAGCAATGATTTAGAAAGAAAAAAATTATGTTGCACTTATAAAGGAACATGGTTTGCAAACTGTTTCCTTTATCTAAAATTCAGAGGCAGTCTTCTTTATCCTTCTTCGTACAAGTCCTAGTTGTTGGGTGTTTTATTTTAAATAGGAAAAAAGTGGCAGAAAATAATTTTTTCCTTCCTTCCCTAGCAGCCTGATATTACAATTGTTTATTACAAACTATAATTTGGTGTGATTATTTTTACCAAGCTGGCATAAATGACAGTGCTTCTTCCTTGGAAGGAAAGAAGAGTGGTCCCTGAAGTTTTGGGATTTGGCTTCCCTTTTTGATTTAGACTACATGTGTTTAAAACACAGTGCTCTAAAACTACTGTTGACTATTCTTGAGAAAAAAAAACCGAAACAAAACCAAGCACAATTTGTGGTAATAGAAGCTGTGTTCAAGGTTTATTTTATTCTGTATGGCCACATGTTCTCGGCTGAGGAGTCAGTTACCTGCATCAATCTTTAGACAGTTGTTGTTGAGCATGAAAGCAGGCACATATCAGACACTGTCAATACGAGCTTGCTCAAGATAACCAGTAACACTGGCAGACTGGGTTGCAGTTCATATCACCAGAGAGTATATTATGGAATTTCTTCCAAAGCTCCATGCTATATAACTTTGCCATTGTCTTTCTGTATAGACTGAAATTACTTAGATTGGTTTTGAGTGCTTTGCTCTATTTTTTGCCCTTGCAATTTGCCTCTGCTGACCTAAGGATTTCTTCCTGACTCTGAAAAGATCCTGAAAACACCCACAGTGTGCACAGGAAACAAAGCAAAAACTGCAACTACTTTGGGTCCTATATTTATCTTGGTTTTGTCCATTCAGCAAAGTCATCTTCTAAATCTTTTTAAAGTTGGCTTTCTTACCTCTGCATTTATCAGGCTGTGCATAAAACAAGTTGCTTTTGACAGTGTTTCTGTGGTCTTTTTCTCAGCAATTTGGACTTTTCAGCCTGCCAAGCAAAACAATTTGTTTTGGCTGTATTTGCGTGACTGCTTAGTAAAATACTACACATTCCTGAGGAGTGAATAAGATGTTTTAAAAGTTCCTGGGTTCTTTGTGGTCATCCTGTTTTTAATATAGACTTATGAACTGAGACCTGATTTTATACAGTGTTATTAAATCATGACATTCTCAGTGCGTGGTGGCTCTCTTTCAGAATACATTGTTTCCCATGAGTATATACTGCCAGTATTACAGTTTGGTGGGTTATCGCTGCCTTGGGACTGAAGTTCGGTCTAAGCTTTTTTATCCAAGAAACAAAATTCCTAAATACCGTCATATGGTCTTTTTAAGGAAAGATGGACATACAACCTCCTAAAAACTGCAATTTATAATATTGTTTACATTTATGATACAGAAAAACTATCAAAACAGGGTATCCTTTATTTGAACCCTTGCAGTGGTTTGGGACCAGAAGGATAAGACTGAAAACAACACAGACTTCTGGGTTTGCTCTGTCTCAAAATACTACTTTGTGTGTGCTTTCACATGCACTCTCTCTCCCTGTTTTAATGTGTTGAGAAAGACTTGCTCATGCAATATCTTGAAAATTCTGCTGCTGTTAATAGCTTTTATTTGAATTCCAATAAATTCTAGAAAATGCAGGGGCTGTACTAGCCTGTCTGTAAACTCTTGAGACTTGCTGGGCTAAACAATTCCCAGAAATATCATTTGGACAAATGGTAGGAAAAAGAAAATATTTTTATTTTATTCTTTAGATGGACAATTATAAGTACAGAAACTGCAGCTCATGTAAAGTAATACAAAATCAATGAAAGCAGCAGGGGACTGAAACCCTGTGTCTAGAATCCCAGACTGTTCCTAAAAGACAATACACTTTTGACCATGAAATCATGCCCCACTGTTCAGTGCTAGCTTCCCCGAGGTGGCAAGAGCCATTGTGCTGCTGAATGCAGATGCAGGTGCAGCAGGTGCCGGTGCAGCTCACAGCAGCTCTGCCCCAGCCCGAGGGAGGGGAATGCACAGTGTGGGCCTTTGCACGTGAGCTGCTACCCTAACTTTGCCTGGGGCCAGGAGAGATGTGCATCAAGATACTCTCACGGCCAGCAAAACTAAAGGAAGAGGAATTTTTTGTGGGGGGTAACTGTCTTTTACATATTGTTTCCTTCCTTCTCCTGCTGACGCAACTGATTGCCAACTTGCAATCTGATGTAAGAAATTGAGAGCAGAACACTAATTAAAATCACATTTGTAGGGTCTAGTGACTCATTAGAGTGTACAGTACTACTCATTACTGAGATGTCAGCATAGGGTGTTTCACACATGGGCCTTTTCCATCTCTGTGAAATTATCTTCCTACTTAGACTGCTGCTCTGTTGTTTGGTTTGTTTTCTTGCGGGGGAGGGCTTTTCATTGCCAATTTTTTGACCTGAAGGATATTGCCTATTAATCATTTTCTTTCATCAGCTATATTTCTTAGGGGTTTAGATGTGTTAAGTAACCTCAAATGTCAAATAGAAGCATTATATATTTCAAGGAAAAAAGAATATCTTGTGACTGGTCCACAGAAGTTCTTGTCTGCTGGAGCTAAATGCTGGAAGCAGAATTATACATCTGACCTTTCGGAGCTGTATTTACATCATGCTGAGACACAGAGCTTTCAGAACCTGTCGGGGTAGTCTTGTCTTCTTTGCCTTCCTTGTGGGAGAACGAAAACTCCTGAAGAAGTGTTGTCATTTGGGTTATTCTGTGTCAGGTTATGAACTGTTTGATCTCCGAAGCATACCGTGACACAAATATGCAATATTAAATGTCAGGTGGTCCTGTCTTCTGAAGCGGGTACACCCCCTGGTCTCTGTACAAAAGGACAAAGAGGACATCCTCTCCAGAACATGCATCCACGAGCAGGTTGGAAAGGTACAATTGCCTGAAGTGGTGCTGCAGTGCCACACTCTTCTCTACGCTAGAAAAGGGATGTGCCACTTCCAAACCGCATCTCCGAGTTGATACTTTGACCCATAAAAAAGAACATAAAATATCACCACAGTCAGTGGCTTTAGCTCCACAGCCTAAGAACTTCTCAGAAGGCCTGGCTTGTCTTGTCTGTCTGTCTGCTGTTGAAATGCGGAGCCATCTCATTGGTTTATTTTTTCTAATTTTTGTTCTAAAAGACCCATGCTTCCCTTCCATCAGTGTTTTTCCTGGATTTTATTTCCAACAGTGTCCTGGTGGACCTGGAGGCTGCGATGGCCACTCTGCTCTCTGGGCACTGATCTTCCCTCTCTCTTGGGCTGGGGGGTGAAGAAATCATTGTACTGAAAGTGACTGCTGCTGTGGTGGCCTTTAGCTACTGTCATCCCTAGTGTGACCCCTGGGACAAGCTATTCAGAAGACAGCAGAATGTTGAAGGACAAAAAGTAGCACTGTTTTAATTCCCACATGACAAGTCTTACATGCCTTAAGTCTTCCAAGATGGATTATTTGTTTTTAACCTGTTTTACTTTTTCAATCTGTCTTTTATTTTTTTCTCTTGGCTATTAACAATTGCAGGTCTATTCTGTATTGTGTTGTGGGGTTTTTAAGCTGGGATTTTATCAGTTCTAAAGTCTTAAAGCATCTTAACTTCAGGGTGGTAAATCACTATTCAGCAGTACTGCCAAATGAGCTTAGGGAAATAAATCCCTATATTTTAATATAGGGAATGGCAGTCACTGTAAATAATCCTCAACACCAGGGCATCGATAGTTTGTTTATGCAAAATTTATCTAAGGATAAACGTCCTGCCCTTAGTTTTACATCATGCCTTGTTTAAAAAATAAATCAGAGCACTGAGGTTTTTCCTCTTAGTTTTTTGCAGGCAGGGTGGAGTGTTGTTTGGTAAGAGTTGCATGTATCCTTGCTCTCACCTTATTCTAGCTGAGCTATAATTACTTGCAGCTTGTTTATGTTATGCATCTTTTGATAGCACAGTATATTCTTAATGAAAACATGGAGCTTGGTGATTCCTTGCCTACCACCTTGGAAAAATAATGCATCTAATTCTTTAGAAAGGTCAGATATAAGTCCCTGAATCAAATTATGTGTAGTCAGCTGCCAACTGTTTAATAAAAATTGTTTTATAAATAATCAGTTGCTGGGTGAACAGTTGTTCTTTGATGAGAAGTTCCTGAATATTAACTATGAGGAGTGTGAGTCCTGCTAGATCTAGAGTCCCTTTGAACTTGCATAATAACGTAGGACTTGAGATCAAACACTTCTAGGGAAAGTGATATGCAACTAAGATTTGTTTTAGACTAAAGTCCATAGATGCTATTGCAGTTTTATTCAGAAAAGCCTGGGTAATGAAGTAGAATGGTGAAAAAACATCACAAATCTGTAATGAACTTTCAAAGTATCTATCAACCATTTGTAGCAAAAGCCACAAGTCCTCTGAGTTTTTTCAAACCCAATCAGGCCCATAATGACAACAGCATAGCTTTAACAGTAAATGGAATTTAAATTTTTTTTTTCATTTTTATTTGTTCCTTTTTACAAACACAAGTCTAGACATTAGGTTGTTCTTTCCTGGCACTTGCTATGGTGCTGTGCTCCTAAATACGCTTAAACGTTTCTCAGAGTGAAATAAGGCTTAACTTTTATGAGCCTGAAGAGTGTGTAGCTAGTTGACGATCATTCTACTGAAGCTGTGGTAAGTAAAATGAACATTTTGAAGTACTGTCCACTTTCATGTGACTTGCAAGATCTGTTTTGTGCATTAACTGTGGTCACTTGCTTCCTTGGCCCAGGGTTACCTCTCAGAAATGAGTACAGCTCTCTGCACTGCAAACGAAAGCAAAGCAAGGCTCTGGAATAGGTGAAGAACTGGTGCTGCTGTTACTCTTCCTTCAGAGGGGCATTAGAATATAAACTGATTTAACCTATGCGTACCCATTACATCTAATCCTTTATCTTGGAAGTAGATGGAATTGTAGCCAACTATTTCAAAGACTATAATGGAAGATTGCCTTTTGAACTACACTGAAAAGCTTTTTTTGCTTAATATTTTCTTGTAAAACATCTCTGGCTTTCAAAATGCCCCTGCAGCAGTTGTAAAGTGCTGGTGCCACTATTCTAATGTTTTAGTGCTGTGCATGCTGTGCACTGCTACCTTGGGTGGCACTGAGTAACTCGAATACAATTGCTTTCTCTGACTCCTCTGCAGCAGGTGTAGGGCTTTTATGTTTGCTTGCAGTTCAGCCTTTTAATAGGTATTTTTTAAATGAAACTACGAAAATAGACATTTATGGAGAAAGTAAGTTAGCTTTGCTGTGGTATCTCTTGTCTGGGAGTTGCCTTACAGTGGGCAGAGATGTTATCTATATGCATCAGGGTCAAAATAGTCAAAACTGTATCTTTGTGAAGTATCTTTTAAATACTGTTTTCCTTTAACTCTGAACAGAGTCAGATGGAGTTCAGCGTTGCATCTCTGTCCCTTCAAGAGCAAGGTGGTGCCCAGTTGCAAAATGAACAGAGGCAGCCTGTGAAAGCATCTGCTGGCGTCCAGGTCCCTAAATCTTCTCAGGCCAATAAGACCCCTGGCTCTGATGGGTTGATAGCATCCAGAAAGGAAGAGGAGTCCTCTTTCTGGAAGATAAATGCAGAGCGGTCGAAGTTTGAAGGAGACAAGTCTGAGTTCCAGTCCCTGACCCCCAGCCAGATCAAGTCCATGGAGAAAGGAGAGAAACCCCTTCCCTCTTTTTACAGACAAGAGTCTACTCCAAAGGAGATGACAAAAGCTGAGAAGCCCAGCACAGCTAAACCAGAGAAGTCTGTTGTCCCCAGCCTACCTTCTGTATCTCTTGAATGGGAGAAACCTCGGCCTACTCAACTCCCTACTAGTTCTCTAGATGACTTCTTTCTTCCTGATCCACCACAGGATTTGGCATCTTCTAGGACAAACAAGGAAGACACTGATGGTACTATACTTACAGACCCACAAACGCCTGGACAGGTAAGTACTGCTATAGCCACTGTCCTTAGATTTAAAAACTGTATAGCACATTCAAATCTTACAGGGCCACTCTGGAAGAATAGGAACTCTGTAAAGCACTAAGCCATAGCTAAGCTTGCTGGCTTTTTTTTATCTTTCAAATGTGAAGAAGTCTATTTAACCTGTTATTTAACAGTCTGTTTAACATGTTAACTTCAATTAAGTATTTTTTAACGCATAGGATAAAGACATAATTTAAATATAACATCAGAAATAATGACCAGGCACCAAGTAGCTAATTGACAGCAAGCTACCTAGCAACTTGCTGTATCAAATAAAAGAGGTTTTGGGGTTTTTTTCTTTAAAAATCAAAACACTTAATGGAAAAAATAAGTTTTTTAACTTCAGAACTAGGTAAACTTAGACTCCAGGATATGTTATTGGTACATACAGCATAATGGTGAACTAGTTTCTCAGCTGTTCTAAGCATTAGCCTGACAGCCACTCCCCAGTGCTTTGTCCCTGGCAGCTGGGCTGCTTTCAAATGTGTTTTCTCTTAAAGTCCAAAATAGAAGGAGAATGAGCTTCCAGAATTAGCCTTCTGAATGTTTTTTTTAATGAAAAAAACCCAAACAACCCAACAACAAAAAATAACCTTAAGCAGCTCAATAGCCAATTGAAGCTATTTAAAAAGCAGATGCTGATCTGGGAGAAAAGAAAGGGAACAGCAGGATATGATATAGTGAGGGAAAGAAAAGAAAGATCAAAAGCTTGAAAACTTCAAGCAGAGCTGTGCAGTTCTGCTTGGAATCTCTGGCATTGCTCTGGCAGTAGCCCGACACGTTACTGTACACCTTCATCACATCACGTAGCTTTTTCTCTACTATATTTTCCCAACTGTGATTGTTTGAATTCCAAACAAGATGATGTAAGGTGAGAAGGATGCAGGATGAGGTACCTAGTTGCAGGAGTAAGTGGCAGCACTTAGGGAATAACAAGACTTAAGCCACTTCAGTATTTGAAGCCCTGTATTTAGTTATTATTTTCTCAAGCTAAGAGATAGTGCTTCCTGAATTGTTTTGCTACAAATTGTGACCACAGTAGTCCTTTAATTTTAGCCAAAGGTTTTATCATTGTGACCACAGTTGTCCTTTAATTTCAGTTAAAGGTTTTATTATGTTTTCTTACAAATTAATAGTTTGCTACTTTTAGTTCCTTTTTGAATGTTTTCCAAATAACTGAAATAGTTTGAAAAGCCTGTTCTTTCTCTCTGTGGAGAAACAACCATCCCATGTCAAAATGGGAACAGAGTAGCAGAGAATTTTATGTATGGTAAGAATTTTCTTACTTTCCTATTTTCTGGATTATCTTCCCTGTTCTGGGAAGCCATGCTCTAGGAAGAGAATCCAGAGACTCAGCTGTGCCTCTTGAATAATCTTCCTGAACACTAAAATCACCTTAAATGTCATGGCTAAAAGTGCAACACTGAAGATAGTCTAGTAAATAACTTGTCATCAAAGTTTAATCTGTGTAGTTTTCTGGAAACAACTGACTCTAATTGCAACAGACAATCCCTTGAATTAGTGATGCTGGCCTTCTGTGTTTGTTTCATTCTCTGCAATTCCCACTCCAGTATAAAAGAATGATCTTCATGAATTTTCCCATGAGGAAAAAAAATAGCATTTTGCCTGCAGATCACAAGAATAATTTTATTTTAATCTGGAATTGCCTTTTTGGGCATTGTGAGTATTTTTCCATGTCTAGCATTTTATGGTGTAGGTACTTAGGTATTGTAGAGCATGGGGAAGGCAATGAAATATTGGTAGACAACATTTTAAATTTTATTTTGCAGATAGGCAGTCAAATACTATAATTAACAACTACATCTTCTTTCTTTTTTTCTTTTTTTTTTTTTACCTTGCAGACTAGTACAAGCAATGTTATCTTGAAGACTGGCTTTGATTTTCTAGACAACTGGTAAAAGATACTTCAAAACAGATCAAACCAATATTGGGGAAGGAGTGGAATGCCTTTCTCGTTGTATGTTAATTTACTAGCATTTGTGTCTTTTTCTAGAAGTAACTTTCAAACTCTTAAATGTTGCCTTTGTATAAACTTTTGTAATACCGTATGCATTTTTGTTTTTTAAACAGTGATAGAAGTGTGGTTTCATTTGGATATTTTTTTAATATCTGTTAAATTTTTTAGTAGCTACTGTATTGAGAGGATGGGAGAAGTTACTGTACACATGTTAAAGAAACACAAATTAAGAGTCTCTGTATCCTAGAAATGGAACCTACAGGACCAGATTGCTGTTTTCAATTGAAACGTTGCTAGCATGGCTTTTAAGAAATAGTGTTGCACGTGCAATGGTACTGAGTAAGAAAATCATTCCATACTTCAGATAGCTAGCAAAAACAGAATGAAAACCAAGCATACAGAATTGCATTGATTTGTAGATTTTGTTTAGTTTGAAAGTAACTTTTGTACCACTTATTGAAAACACTTCTCTTTTGAAGAGGGCGAAGACCTTGCCAAAATGATGGATCCAAAAAAGCACTGTGTTTCTACCCTACAAATCTGCTAAAATTACGTAGGAGTGTTAGAAAAATGACCTGGGGAAATGACAGGTGTTTCTGGTCTCTGGATTGAAGACTTGGGGGTGGGTAGAGGGGAATGGGACAACACCTAATGAATTGGAGAAATTCTTCAGGGAACACAAGCCTAACAATTCCACTGCCTCCTTAGTAGAGCATAGCTCTCCATAATTACAGTGCTATAGAACTACAGCACTGAGAATTTCTGGAGTGTAGATTACCTGTGTGTCAGGAAACCACTACGTTTATGGGAAGTCATAGCAGTGTGAGGCTTTTTTGTTTTTTAAGCAGCTTATCGTCTCAAGGACTGATCAACTCTGGTGCTTTTTCCTCCTTGTGGGTACATCCTCCTTAGTGTCCAACATCTGGGTTACATTTACTCCTAAGGTGCAGAGAGGCATCTCAAGGTGGCCCTCGGCAGTCTTGCCTCCAGTTCTGTTTTTGAATGATCTTTGGTGTTTAAAATGTAGAGAACAAGAGTAGGTGTTGTTTGAATCTGTCGTCTCTGAAATGCAGCATGATTTACACACTGATTCTCACTGTGTTTACCTCACCTTGAAGCCTTAATTCCCCTACGCACAGCCAGTGACTGGTCTGCTCCAATGCCAAAGGTTTGACTTTTCCCTTTACCTCAGCAATAGTCCCATAGCATTTGTTTGGGGTAGAAGGCAAAACACAGGGCTCTAGTGGGTCCCAGCCAAGGCTGTAAGAAGGTCACCATCTCCTAAGCCATAATTGTGCTAGGATTCTCATGGATTAGCACTTGACATTTGGTTCAGTGCCAGGGGCAGTTAAATGCGCAGAATTGGATGCGGCAGGATTTTTTTCTGCTTGTTACAGGAAGAGTTTGCAATGTCCTGGAAGCATCCTTGCGTCTAATTGACGTGCTGCTTGCTCTGAACAAGCAGAGTTTGCTGATAGAGCATTAAAACTTACTTGTTGATCAAGGAAAATGCTGTAAGCATATCCTCCCTCTTGCCCCCACCCCCACCAAAAAAAAAAGATAGAACCACCAAGCCCAAACCCTCCAGTTTTTCTGGTGTTTTCTTACAAGGTTCCTTTCTTACAAGGTTCCTTAGCTAAGATTGCCACAGAGTAAAAGTCATTGCATAGTCTTATTTACAGTCTTCTGAAAGCTTCTTTACATGCTTCCTGAGATATACAAACTCCTGTAATTCGTGGGTATTATCCCTGCATTCAGCAGTTCAGAAAATATTTGTTGTTACCATCCTGGACTTTACCAAGAATTATTTGAGAATAATTCATGGTAAATTCATTACAAAGAATGATTTGTTCTAGAATTTAGAAACTGAATTTTCTAGATCAGAAAAAAAAATCAACACGCTTCAGCTGTTTTTTTTCTTAGCTGCACTTTTTTAGCATTTGCTACAAGCATCCAGAATTAACGCAGCTTAGAACAACTTTAGCATAAATTCTTTAGATGTATAATTAGTATTGACTTGCACCTTCCTTTCAAAGCTGACAAATGTTAATCTTAGGGTTTACAGTTACCAGTGAATCTAATTTTCTGTACATTCAGCTGCTGAAAAGTTGTAAATCCAAAATGAAGATGCACATTCTAATCTCATTTTGATTTGGGGAGATATGAAAACAAAGTCTCCTGCTGTCGAGGAGTGTTACTTTAAATCTCTGGTAATACCTTAAAGCTTCTTAGGGAAGAACCTGGGCTGCCTGTCTCTTCCATCGGCTAACTCGACCCTAATACACATTGGGACCAGCTGGTAGAACATGCTGCAGAACTTTTTACTTATCCCAGTAGGTTTTTCCTGTGCTTTGACAAGAGTTGATGCTCCTTCTTTCTTGAATATGTTTTTATTAAACATTCTTACAAAAAAAAATTGTACTTGGTCACATTTTATATTAACAATGTTTTAATAAAGTCACTTTAAATAGAACTGTCAAGGTTTTTGTGCTGTTTCGTGTGTTGTCCTTTATACTCTGCTTTCCTTAGTGCTATTGGAGTTTTTTGGGGAATCTTGAATCTGCCTGAGAGGCAGCCAAGACTGATCTGATCTAGAATTTAGAAACTGAGTGTTTCAGATCAGGAAAAAAAAAATCAACATGCTTCAGCTGGTTTTTCAGGCTTTTAAGTGAATCTGTTTGGGGAAGTATCCTTGCTTTATCATTTCATCTGACAGCTGGGGACAGGATGAGATTTGGGAAAGACTAAAACCTGTTGGTACTTCACACTGTGTAATACACTTGAACCTATTATACACACTCTCCCACCAATATCTTCAGGTGATCCAAAGCAGTATCTGGATCATTATTGCAGAAGCAATTTGAAAAATGTGTCTTGTGGTTTAGCCCCAGCTGTCAATTAAACACCTCAGAAGTGTTCCTTCACTTCCCCCAAGCAGGACAGGGCAGAGAATGGGTTGTGTATGGGCTTTAAACATATCACAGAAAGGAAGGTGCTAGCAGAGGCCACTGAGTAGTCTCATATCCTGCCTTTTGTCCTATGCAGCAAGTTCTCCAAGTGTAAGAGAATCAAATGTGCAGCTACAAGAATAGGTTTTCTTCTGCATGCTCACATCTTCTTCTTCCAGAAATATATTTGGAAAAACAATTTGGTTTATGCTTAAGCTGAACTTCCAACAACTAAAAAGGAATTTGAAGAAGAATTTGGTTTGGAAAGACTTGAGAGCCAATTAAGGGTGGTATTCCAACTATATTTAGTATCTGGCCTACACATAGTTTGCTTCAATCTTGTTTAAGCTCCATCTCAGCTTTTAAAAGTTGTCACTGCTAAAGGCAAATCCACAGCAACTGGACACTGTCTTGGCACGAGTCAGCAGGCCTCGTGTGTGAGTGAAGACTTGTAAAGGCATAGTAGAAAAGGCACTGTGGCTGCCTGATGAAGAGTAGTGATTGATTTACTTATTGGTGACTTTAGTGGTAGTTGCTGAGGTTTAGACAGCACAGAGCTGCCTCTGAGGTCACAGTTGTGAGTGCTGGAGCAGCACCCAGCAGGCACAGTCCTGTTATCACTCAGCAACAGCACCCCAAGTAATATCCCTGAGATACAAACCCAACTTTGTAGGCGTTATTTACAGGCAGGCCCTGGGCTTTGCTGGCCAAGTTGCCTGTGACCCACTTGAATCAGTATGTTTATATTACTCTGAGAACAAAACCATAATGTGGCGACCAGTGACACGATCCAAGGGAATGGCCTGAAGTTGTGTTAGGGGAGGTTTAGCTTAAATAATAGAAAAAGGTTCTTCACCCAGAGGGTGGCTGGGCACATAGACACGAAACTTGGACCTTATACAGGACCAAGATAGAGGGCAGAATGCCCTTGGCAGGTCGGGATCTGCCTGGAATGCCAACAAACCAAAAAACATAGCTGCCCTGAAAAGAGCTTACTGTAGTTTTCCTATAATGCTTTTATCCAAAAAAAAATGTGTAGGGGAAGGAGAGAGTCTTCTGTGATTTTTGGATGGTTTGACTTCAGTGACATACCAGAGGTTTACACAAGGGCCTGACCTGAGCCCAAACTTCTCTTTTTACTAGAAGTGTCAAGAATGCCAGTGAGCCTGAAGTTCAATGGGTCATTTTTCTCCAGAGTTTGTTCAATAACCAGAGCTGAAGGCAGTCTTTTAAAACCTCCCACTTGCAGTAGGTGCAAATTATCCCAGGAGGACTGTTTTTGTTGCTGTGGGATGCCAGCTGCTATGAAAAGATGTGGTGGCATCCCAGTGGTGATGGGAGAAGAAAAGGTGATGGAAGAAGGAACAAAGTTCAGCTGGGAAGAGAAAATTCACCACATGGATCCTCTCCACCCTGACATTTCCACACTATGTGAGCTGAAGCACTGGCTCCACTTAACTTGGTGGCAAAATTTATTTTGACTTGTAGGAAGCCCAGACTTTGTTACAGCTGTTTGTTATTAAGGTTTTGACTGAACATCCTGCTCTCCTTGCCACATTTTTCAGACCTTACATCTGCCAAGAAAGAAAGTTCTGGTGTGTGCCTATAAGCTTATGTTTAAGAAACCCTGCTCTGGCCAGCATGTTGTGCTGATCCCTTTGGGTTCCACCCGATTGGCTGCAGCTCAGTTGCTCCAGGGCACAGAATACCGCAAATGTTTGTGGCCAGTAATTACAGGGGGGTTTTATAACTTCTCCATCGTGAAGAAACTGAGCTGCTGCCAGTGATTCAAGGCACATAGGAGGGCACCTAGGAGCTCCCACCAGGCTTACAGCAGTGCAGGCAGCGGCCGGTGACTGCAGGAGAGACTGAGCTGCCGGGAGCCGCTGGCCGGGGCTGTGCCCCTGCCTCTAAGCCCTTCAGCACATCCATCCCATCACCTGCAGCCTGAGACACACTGAGCTGGCTCCAGAAGCTGAGTCTGGCCGAAGTCACTGCAAAAGTACCAACAGATGAGAGTTTCTTGGCCTACTGCCCTGCCGAGACAGAAGTACTGCTTCTTGCTTGTCCTCTGTTTCATCCTCTCTGGCTTATATCTCACCAAGAGAATGGTTTTGCAGTCGCTAAGAGTCATGCAGTGTCTTATTAGTGAAAAAATGTAAAGTTGCAAGACATTTTAATAACATAGCTAGGCATCAGAGACTTGCTTTCACTGGGGTACAACTGGCATGTTAAATTTGATGCAGATCTTGTCTGCTTTTCCTCCAGAAACCACTAAAAGGAATTGAGAAAGGGGACAAAATCCCAGATCAAATAATCCTGAATGCCCAATCTTTGATCAAGTTGTACCATATCTTTACCACCAGCCTTGACCCAAGCTTTGAGTTAACCCGCTAACTTTGGTATCAAATCAACTGACTGTGGAAATCCCACAACCATCCCAGGGAAGCCTCTCATCGCTAAGATTTCACCAGTAACATCTGAGGAGCACCAGTGATTAGGAACAAGCTTAGCAAAGTACCCTCCTGTATGTTGTTTCCACCAGCTGGTTCAAAACCAGCCCTAGCTGTGAGCAAGCAAATCTTGCTTATGACTTAGATGAACCCATTTCTACCCTCTAGCTGAATGCAGTTCCTTGTCACTCATGTGTCTGGCACCTCTCTGCCAGGAATGACACTCGCTCCTCCCCTTCCCAGCATGGCATGAACGTGCCAAAGCACCAAGCCAGGCCCCTCAGGCCCACAGCCAGTGACAGTGACCACTCTCTGCCCCAAACAGTCACTGCTCTAGGTCACTCCTAGCTGTCCCTTTTGGGCTATCAGGGCTCTCCAGGGCTCAAGGGGTAGGTTGATGTTGACGGATGGAGCAAGAACCAGGAGCTGGCAAGGTGGGCACTTGCTTGTCGGCCTCCAGTCCGGCCTGCTCCAGCGCTGGGCTTGCCCTTTCAAAGGAAGGTTTCCCCCCAGGCTCGCTCGCCAGCAGCACGGATTGTTGTTGCAGCAGCAGCTTAGCAAAGGGCCCTGTGCCAGGACGGGATGCTTTCCCTTCGAGGCATTTGGCTGCCAGTAGCTCATAAGCCAGGCACCAGAGCCCACCTGCAGCCCACCGTGCCACCCTCGTGACCCTCAGCACAGAAAAGCTTTTCATCTTGAGCTGTTACTTGCTCTGCAGTTCTCTGCCATCCTGCCAAAACCCCCACCCCTGCGGCAAGCACCTCGGTGGAGAGGCCACAGGAAGGCTTCACCAGTTACAGCAAAGTCTCCTAAAACACTCAGTTTAGAGCCCCCTGGGCAAGCTTCTCACGCATGCCTGGAAAAGCGGGCACAGAAGTATTTGCAAAGCACGGCCATTAAGAGACCGCTGGATTTTTGTGGGCATTCTTTAAATATGTTATTTTTGTCTCTATCAACATCTTTTTTTTTTCCTAAAAGGTGTAGAACCCTAACATATACAGAGCCAGCCCTCTGTCCCTCCACTGGCATCAGCCCAACCACCAGGTCACCAGTCTCCCCACCCAGGCCTTTCCTCACACTGGAGCTTAGCTCTTTTCTCGCTCCAACACCCTGAAGACAAATGACTTTCACCAGTGTAGAGCCAGAAGAGCAGATGGAAAAACTGGGTTGTAATGGTAATGTCCTGGTAAGGGAAGTTACATGAGGGTAAAAAACCAGAATCAGGGGTGGCTTCTGAATCTGGCCGGGCAGGTTTTATCTAGCAGTCGGTGACCTCAGTTACAGAGGATTTCAACTGACATGAAAAATATCCAAATCCTGACTCCTTTCCACTGTACAGATTCAGTTAAAATCCATAGAAGCAACAGCACTGAGTCCTTCTTAGTTAATTTGCAATGAGTCCCCCAGGGTATTACTTTTACTAGAAATGCCATTAGCATTTACAATTAAGTTCACTGGGAGGCACTTCTGGTTTTAATTATACAGCCCTTATAATGCTTCTTCTGGCATTCTCTTAGTGTGGAAAAAATGAACCTAGGATGTAGAAAGATAAAAAAGCTATTAATTCCAGGGCTAGAAATGCCAGATCGGTATAGTTACAAACAGATTTCTCTCTGTAACCCAGCCCAAACAGCTGGCTTTCAGTGTTCAGATAGGAATGCACCAAATATGACAAAAATGTCTTTATCTGGGGAAGCTAATTTTAGACACTTTTTTCTTGGCCAGGCATTAGAAATACTTAGAGAAGAAATTATTAAACTTCCAATTTAAAAAACAGTTTTTGTAGGATACGTTGCACCCAGTGTTTCAGCAGCAGCCTTCCCCGCTACGTCCATCACAGGGAGACTGTGGAGCGGCTGCTCAGCCCTGTTGCTGCATCCAGACAGCAGCCTCCAGCCATCCTGTCCCCTCTGCAGCTTCTTCCTGTCCCTGTAACACCACCAGTCCACAGCCCATGAAGGACCAGAGCTCTGTCTCTCTGGGTACTCCCAGCCCAGCCTGACCAGCACCCAGCTGAAACACACGGCTCTGGGGAAGTAAGTGCATTCACCACACATAGCTTTGTAAAGAGAGTGACTATAACCCAGTTATAAAGAGAGGGAAGGCACATGGCACATAAGTAAGTTGTTACTGGAGAGGTGCAATGAAAGATTTTTAATTGATCCAGAGCTCTTCTGTTTAAAAATTCATAAGCTTCAAGTTACTCCTGCCATGTTTAAAATTGCTTTTGAGTTTTGAGCCTCAGCACTTGCAATCAGCTACCTGCAAAACTTGGTCAGTTCAAAACCCTTCACAAACAGCTGATCCATTTCTGTGTAACAGCTCTTCTCTTCCCATGCCCAGTCATTTCAGGAGACAGCACCACTCAAAATCAGTAGTGGTTGTAGGGAAGGGGCGTCCACAGTCCTGAAGGACACCGAGTAGCAACAGGATGTGAAAGAGTATATACATATATTTTTAAACTCCAGAAACTGGGGCTTAGAAATGCTCACTCTTGATAACAGCAACTGAAACACTGAAAATCTGCCAGTGGTTCTGCTCTCAGCAAAACTCCAAGGATTGGAGCCAGCTCCATCTGTCATGTTGTTTCCAGAGCAGATTGTGGCACAGCCCAGCTCTTTGCTGTCCCTTTTGGCAGCAGTGCCGGGCTTCCACCCCAGAGCGCCTCCTCCTGCTCCGGGGCCAAAGGGATGACCTGGGATGGAAGCCATGGACAGCCACGCTGCAGCGTCTGAGGCACTGCTGTGGGACACCTCTGCTCACGTCTTCGCCTGCAAACTTGGCGTGACTCAGATCCCTCGCTTCACCTAGAAATGCCCTTACAGATTGTCCTGCAGGGAATGCTGGTCATGTGTGAGTGTAAAGCACATACGAGCCTAAGGACAGCAACACTGACACGTGTTACCATCTTTTGATAACCAGCTAGATAAAGACCACTGGGGCCTGTGAATTAGGTTTTTACATATGAAATAGAAAATGAAAATAGAAATAGAATACGAAAACTTCCTGGCCAAAGAGATTGCTAATAACCATGGTAAAGAGGAGGTGCTCACGGCCCTCAAGGCCCACCTCAGCCTCAGTGAGACTAGTGATGGCAGTGTTCCTCTCCCCAAATTACTCACAGCCACAGCTGTTCACTGTGAAGAGCCAAAGAGGATGCCCCTGCCTCAGCTGACTGTACGAGGTGTAGCCCAAGGAATGAACTTGCCAATTTTGCTATTACAGGACATCATTTTTTCCAGTGTTGAAGTTATTCCAAAGAACTTTTCTGCACTGAAATCCTTCGGATATTCTCTTGACAAAACAAAGTACACCAAGACTCCTGTTTTGAGACTTCCAGTGAAAGCAGTGGGCTCTGATTCTGGCATCACCTCCAGCTGAATGCCAGCACACAGATAAAGATTCATTTTAAACTCTTGGAAAGCTGTAAAACACATCAGCTGAAGTAACTTGGAAACTGCCTCACAGTGGGAAGGACAAGAAATAAACCTTTGTAAGTCACTTGAGATGGTGGCAAAGATGCCTTTCTGGATGCTAGCCAAAGGCACAGGCTACTGGTGGAGTAAATGTCTCCATGCTGTGATAGGCTCTGTGCTGGGACCTGCACTGGAATGCTGCTGTGGGACGAAATTGTGGGTGGCCGGTTTACCACCAGTAACCCAAAATCATTTCCCACACTGCGGTGTACAGCAGAGGTGGCACCCACTGGTATGCAATAAAGGCAAGTCTTTGCTGGGCCAAGTCATCCTCAGTACAGTTCATGGAGAAAATTAAATTCAAAATACACTTACAAAGAGAAAAGTCTGCCTCAGTTGCCAAGTGTGCCTGAGAAAGATTTCTCTATAGCCCACAGACATTTCAGGACACTGACACATAGTGGGACAGGACCTGGCACATCCCAGCTGTGTGTACGTGGTGGCCCTTTTTCAGGGGAGTTCCCAGTTCTCTGCAAGGGCACTCAGATCTCCCCTCAGACCTCTGTGTGCTGTGTTTCTGGCAGTCAGTTGCTACCCCGAAATGGAAATGTTTTCCTGCTTGGAAAATGGGCTTTTTGTGCCTCCAAGGGAAGGCAGACCTGGCATTTCACCGGTGCTTGTGCTGATGGAAAGAGAGGCAGCACCTCCAGAACGTGTGCCATGGTGCACACTTGGGGCCAGCTTTGGACCTGCTGCTGGATGCACTCATGGATCTATAGCTTTTTGTTTACTTTTAACCTCTTTTGCAAACACAGCTAAGCATCCTGCCCCTTGCCTGGAGGCAGTAACGAGGTTTCTCCACTAACGACGCCCCA
This sequence comes from Atrichornis clamosus, assembly GCA_013400975.1. Lineage (NCBI taxonomy): Eukaryota > Metazoa > Chordata > Aves > Passeriformes > Menuridae > Atrichornis > Atrichornis clamosus. The sequence continues at coordinate 29,722 of WBMZ01002014.1, forward strand.
CTGAAGATCACTTTTGCAGCTTTCACAGCGATCTGCAGAGCAGATTCCCTTGGGTCAGGGGGACACTGCCAGGCTCTGGTAGTCACCCCACTGCAGAGCATCTCGCCCCGGTGTGACAGCCAGCAGGGCCAGCTGGAGCATTGCAGTGTGCTGCCAATGCCAGAATGTTACTGCCACGTCTAATTTTAGCCTCTGGAGCCCTGAAAGCCCTCTTGAGTTGCCACATACCTTGATAAATCATTTAAGTCAATGCTGCTTGGCCTAAAGCTGGCTTTCAGATGGGAAAGGCTAAGTGCTGAATGGTAAACATAATTTTAACTGGAGCTGAAGGTGTCTGCCTTCAGTAGTTACCCAGGGTGTCTGAGGCTTGTAGGGACTGTGAATTAAGTGAGATGCAAAGAAGAGACAAAAATGCCTGGGATGTTTTTGTTTTGCTGTCTAATGCAAACTTGACTGAGAAGAAATCTATGTGTGCAATGTATATGCAGGGTGAAAGCTAGAAGTATGGAAATAAGCAGCAAATACATACAGGGTGCAGAACATCCTTCAGGTCTGTGGTGGGACACCAGGGACAGCTGGTTCCTTGTTTCAAGATCAACCACGTTGTCGAGGCTTCATCAGCCTACACAGTGAAGGGACCAACTGGAAAAAAAAGGCATTTTACTGTGAGTTCTGCATTCACTGTTGCCTGCTTGGCCCAGCCACTTGGTCAATATTTAGAGTTTTGAAGTTTGGCTCCCATTTAGAGGCACAGAAAGTGGAGCAAGATTGACAGGCCTCTGCCATGACAAGGTTGGTTGCACCAGCCAAGGGAGCTCTTCCTTACACTGCCAAACCCAGGTTCCCACATGGATACACACACGTGTCTACGTCTTTCCCTTCAGTGGCCCTTGAAATACATGGGAAACTTTTTGCCTGCCATGTTAATGAGTAACTGGAGAAACAGAATTTTGCCCTTGGGACAGAGGTGAGTGCGTGACTACAGGCAATTGTCTGTGCAGGCTTGAGGCTTTGGTACCCTTTCCCAGTTAATTGTGAAATTGGATAATCCATGCATGGTGAACCAAAAGTTGGCTGTCAGTACCTTCATGGGACCAGCTGCCTCACTACTGGGAGTTGTTACTGAAGCCGTGTATGCAAGCTGTGCTACATGTACATAAAACACATGTATTTCTATATATAAAAATCATTATTTATATTACATATTTATATAAAGTATATAAACCTACCTTGACATACATATTAATATGCCTCTGAAGCAGTAGATTTCCATACCTCCTCCTGTTTGTGCATCTGAGAGATGCCCAAGAGCAAAGAGGCTAGGGGGAGAAAAGGAATACTGCTCAGTTAAACAATGCAGCATTAGAAAACTAATGTTAGGTCTTCACAGGTCTAAACCACAAATACCCACTCTTGGGGTAGTTTGGTGTTAATGCTTTTCAAGAACTGGTTGTTAGTGATCAGGAAACTACTAAATTAACAACTCTGGAGAGTTAATTGATGGAACGATTTCAATCATTTATTAGGGAAGGAAATCCTTGCCTGTAAACAAAGCTAGTGCAGGGTTATTTCATGTCAGGAGCAGTAACAACACATCAAGACAGTCACAAACCATGAGGTTAGGGCCACTAAAATTATCAACAGAGTTTAGACTTCAAAAATAATAAATTGAGATTGATCTTTATTTGTATTCAATTTTCTGATGTTTCAAGGCCTACTCAAATGCCATTTTATAGATATTCTCTGTAATCATAAAAGCTGAAAGTTTCAGTAAAAAAACTGACAATTCTCACTTTCTCAGAGGCTTCTGGAGAAGATGAAATTCTATGGCACTGACAGTGCAACAGTAAAGGCTGCCAGTAAGGAAGGCACCTTTCTAATTTAGACTGAAATTCTGAGCAACAGTGGAGTGATTTCCAAAGAGCATCTCTCCAGTGAGCCCAGATCATGGATTGTGTCTTTCTGCCATAACCAAGGCAAAGGCACTCTGTCTGGTGTCTCTTGGGCCATCTTGGGTCCCAGGTGTGGCATGGTGATGGAGACATTTGCTGTGATCTGTGGGGGAGAATAAGGATGGGGCTACATTTGCCTTATGCAGGCGTATGTTCCCCGTGCTTTGGGTGGTGTGGGAACATCCCTGCATCCGCCCACAGCAGTGGGCTCCAGCTGCTGCCTACCTGGTCCCTCACACCATCCTCATCAGGGCATTTGTGGTGCAATGTGGCAGCATCCTGGCAGCAAATCTGCTTTGTGCATTCAGCTCTTCAAACGGGCTTTGGCATCGCGGAAGTTTTTTATACTCCCAAATAGGCATCTGTTCTTAGGAAATGCAGAAGTTAGATGGCTGTCCTCAAGGATATGCCTTGAAGAGCATGAGGGCAGTCTAAATGCAAACTCTGTACACAATTGGGAAAGTTTCTTTCCAATGCTGTCCATAGGGGTTTGATTAATAAGATTAAATGGTTTACTGGAGGTCTTTATAGGCAAAAATAATGAAGAAAAGTGTACCATCCCCAAAACTGCATACAGCTAGTCTTCTTCATGCAGAAAGATTTGCCCCATACACCATTCTTCAATGTCAGTGAGCTTTATGAGACCTTCAGCCCCCTCTGACAAATAGGTCTCTTCTCAGGACTTTTGGGTTGGGAATGGAGTCTTTGCTTCTTGTTCCCACAACTTAAACCCATGACAGTTGTGACTGTATATATCTCACACACTTTCATCATCCTGGAGGAAGAGAACAGCACATTTGCTCCCTAGTGGGCTAGGCAAGCTGTAATGCCACCCAGTTAAGCCAGACTTGCCATGAAATGTTTGCAGACTGCGGTGTGAGCTGCTGAGGGAGCCATCGCTCTCCAGCTCCTTGCAGACTCATCATTCCACACTCAGCCCAGAGCTCATTTTCTTTTCCTCACACTGAGTTACATATCTTTTCCCCAGGGGTTATGCAAACTGCACAGTGACTCTTTTTCAGCAGTCCATCCAGCCATGCACCTGTTTTCGATCAAAATTTTTGTACTGTAGCTCTTGTTGGCTCAGAAAAGTGCTTTGACAAGCTTGAAATTTCCTGCCTCAGGAAGGAATAACATCTCTGTAAAAAGAGTGCCGTGGGTTCTGTTGGAGAGGTATTACTCATGAGCTGCAGAGAAAGCTGGCCTTATTATAAGGATCAGAAACTGAAACAGCCTTTGTGGTGGCAGGACTAAAGATGTCCCAGAGCTCCAACAACGTAAGGCACAACGTGGCTGGCTGCCATTGTGGAAGTTTCATTAAGACATTTCTCAATGTCTATTTCTTGTGCTCAAAAGTCTGCCTACCCCAATTAAAGAAAATATAGCATAAATGATGTCCCTGTAAGGAATAAAGTCAGACAGCCTTCAGCTAAACCTGGTAGGGCAGAAAGCTAAGCTGATTGTGACTCATCCACTCTCCTTTCCCCAGGGACATGAAGAAACCCTCCCTGAAATGGGAGAAATATTTGTGCAATCTTCAGTGCTGGAGAAGAAATCTGTGAGAATGTCAGTTTCTGTACAACAGCCCCTCGAGTTTTGTCACCGCTCTCCTTGACCCATGTCCTGACAAAACTTCCAGTAAGCTATTTATCAGGTAAATAGATAAACCAGCCATCATCATATCAACATATGGTGACAGTGACGGAGAGCTACCCTATTAATTGCTGACCCCATTTCTATTTCAGTCACTTGGCATGTCCTCTAGGAAATGAATGGGATCAGTCATGATAAATCCATTCTCTCTGGCACCAGATAATCTGCTTTCAAGCTGGAGCAGATGCTGAGATGCCTATACTGCTCATGCTCCTGGATGACCAAGGGGGCTGTAGTGCAATGTGACTGCATCCCTGAAGACTTGTGTTGGCTTCCCTTTGTACAATAAATGGTTCTGTGTCCTAAAATGCCCTGCTGATATACCGCAGAATGGGTCAGGCTGGAAGGGACCACAGTGGGTCATCTGGTCCAGCCTCCCTGCTCAGGTAGGTCACCCTAGAGCACATGGCACAGGATTGTGGCCGCATGGTTCTTGAACATCTCCAGTGAGTGGGACTCACAACCTGTCTGGGCAATAAGGTCCCTCAGATTATTTCCTGGATGGACGACAGCCTTGGATTTGAGTGTCAAACCAACTCCAAAATGCTGAGTGTCTAACAACCAGAGGAGACTGGAGAGAGGTAAATGCTATTTGATTTAACCAAGGGTTTTAAGCCTGGATCTCCTGTTTCAGTGCTATCCAGTGGGATATGAGACACCGTGGTGCGGTGGTAGGGGTCTTCTCAGTTCCCTGTGCTGGAGCTACTCTGCCTTGCGCTGAAACGAGGCAGTTCTTTGAGAGGTCTGGGATGCTGGAGGGAGCATGTAAGCATTTAAAAGTATGATTTGCTGGTCCTGCTAGTCAGACAAGGAGAACATCTGCCATAAAACACTTAGCCATCTAGAGGCACAGAAACTGCATCCCAGCAGTGCCCCGAGTGCTGGGCTGGAGAGTTGGACACAGCTTTGCTCTCTGGCCCCAGCGGTGCCTAATGCCCTGCACAGACATGACTGCAGCTGCGGGGCTGGAAGGGCCAGGTGTGTGCCCTCAGTCAGCCTTCTGCAGGCAGGTGTGGGCTGCCACCCCCTTGAGAAGAGAAGCCAGCTCAGCTTGGCCCCTGGCTGCCAGAGCCCCGTCCCAAAGCCTCGCACATGCCATCACCCTCGCTCAGGCCCTGGCACAGCCGTGCACAGTCTGAAGCCATGGGCCTGAAGCTGGAGTGCCCTCCCAGTGCAACGCGGCCATTTTCCCTCGGGACACTTTGTTTTCACTGTATTTGTTTCCCTGGGATCCAGCTGCTTAGCAACTGGATAAAACTGTCACAAAATGCTGGCATTGCCCTCCTTACCAGGGCAGTGGCTGAGCTGTGTCCTTGGGGGGTTTTCTGCCAGGCGAGGTGGCCACACAACACTCATGGGGAGGATCCCCATCCCTGTCTTTGTTTCCCCTGGTGGCCTTTCCCAAGGTGTGAGGGAATTTGGCCCTCACGCATGGCAAACACTGCACTGCAGGTAAGGCATGCAGACAGCTCGACCTGCCCCTGGGGGCAAATGAAACATGGACATCCTTTGGACCTGAGTGGGTCAATGTTTTTTCTTCTCTGAAGGACCAGGAAAAAAAGTACATGAAGTAGTCTAGTGAACTACTTGAAAAGGAAAATATTCACCATTCCTGACTGTATATTTGGGGGAGATGGAAATGAATACACTGTCTTACTTTGGTTCAGAGCCTTTTAACTGAAAAAAAAGGAAAATGGCAATGAAGAGTTATGGCTATATATTCCTTGGGCCGGAAGAAGAACAGGCATGTGTCTAATGCCTGCTTCTATCCTTGCCCTGTTTGAGTCCTCTGCCTCTGTAGATAATACTCAAAGCGGTATCCAGGCTGCCCAGGAGGACAAACCACGCTCAGTGGAGCTCACTTCCCTTGAAGGGTCATGCAAAGGGCAAAGAATGAAAATTAGAGATTTAAGGAGAGTAGTTTATAACACATTTGCCCTTGTAAGTGGCTGACGTGCAAAAGATAGTTGTTGGCAATTGCTGACAGCTTGTGTGTTTACCTCAATCAGCAAGTATTTATAATTAATTTTTTAAATGTTGAAGTTCCAGCCTTACTGGGAACGTTGCAAACTGCCCTCGGCACTCTGATGTGCTTCCAAAACACACACTGCCACAAGTCAAAAAGCACAAAGACTCAAATATTTCAGGGAGAAGGAGGGGGAGAAGTGGGGAGATAATGCAGTTGAAATGAAAACTATTTAGATAACTTGGTATCTATTCACAAATATTTAATTTTCATGACTGGAAGCAACCACAAATGTTATAAATGGGGTGAGCTGCCACATCACTTCTAGCATCTCTCCTACCTGATGCCACAGCACCACAATACAGAGGATTTCTCAGCAGTGGGATAGCCAGATTTCACTTTTTTTCTTTCCCCCACTCCCCCCACAAGGCCTCATGCACTCCCTGTGCTGACACATGAGTTTGCAGGCTCCTGAAAGACCCAGTGGGATTTAAAATAGGCCTGTAAAAACAAAGTAGTTCTAAGGCAAACATTACTGCCAAAGATGCAGCTGCACACTCCCTGGAAGCTCTTTGAAGAAGCATGGGATGCTTCTGACCACCCTTGTGCCCACAATGTTCATTGATGATTTCTGTCTCTGTTTGTATGGAGAAAAGGCAGAATGCAATTTCACTATTTTTCATACATTTTTATGGCAGTTCTTCATGGTAGTTTTGACTAAATATATTCCTTCTGGCCTCAGTAACAGGTTGGGAAGAAAACCTACTTCAAGGCAGGAAAATGCCATTACCACATGTATCATCATGGTGGTTAGGGTGGTGGAGGTGGTGGAGCTTGTGGCAAGCTCCAAATGAACACCCTCTCAAAAGGCTTATGCCTTGAGTTGATGTTGTTCCTTTAAACTCAGAAACTGTGCCATGTCTCTGAGCACTCCCCAACATCTTGGGGTGTGAGGTGGCTGAGTAGACACAGGGGAGCAGAGGAGAGACAACCAGCTCCAGGGCAGCAGCCAGCCCCTGCTAACATCTGACCTGAGACTTTAGCAGTAGCTTTAGAGAGAGATTTTTTATTCTGTCAGGTAGTGGGAAAGCATGCTCAGATTGCAACACTGTAGCTAAGTGATTCTTAGTTTTTTCCAGTCATATAATTATGAAAAATGACTCTCATGTTCCCTATTAATGTTGCTATTAGCAGAAAGACAGAGTTTCCCAGCATGAGCCAGTTCTTGCTAACAAGGCCTGTGTGCACCACATTAGGGAAGGTATCATCTCTCACACAGCTTTCAGAGCACTGTAAGTGATTTGCCATAGCTCCTGTGATGGTACAGAGCCAAATGTATCGACATCTCATGTCAGAGAAGGCAGCAAGGTCTAGCTTTAAGTTCAAGATCCTTGTTTAAAAGAAAAGAACAGCCAACCCAAACTCCTGCTTTGGGACACTGAGTAGCCCTCCTGCTCAAACACCAGGGGGGTGCAGTGCTGAGAAGGACCACCACGTTCAGACGGGGCTGTGAAGTCAAATGTCCCGCTTGCCCACACAGTCACTCACACGAACAGTAGAACAGCAGACCAAAAAAATCACCTTACTAGGGATTTTATAATCCTCCCTCTTCACATGCTCTTACAGCCAAGGTTACTCTTCCCTTTTTAAGGTGGGCCTTACTCCAGTGCAGGAAAAAAAATGGTCTAGCACCTAGGACAAAGGGGAGCAATCGCTGGTCTTCACCTTGCTGTCGGCAAGGCTTCCAGCACAGACATCCATGATATCCTTCCAGCCAAAGTGGTGAGATAGGGACTGTGCTGTGACAGAGTCTGAGTGGCCGTGGGCCGGCCCGGTTGTACGTGCAGGTTCCCTTGTGCTTAACTCCCTCACGAGCCCTCTGCTGTGCCTATGGGTGCTGTGTAAGCCCCAAGGTAGGACAGGGACAGGGCTCTCTGCAAAGAGAGTTGGCTGACCAGAAAAGAGGCTTGATTCCTAAAGGACTCAGATGTTAACACTCCAGTTTCTTGTGGTACAGTCAGCAGGCAATTGCTCTGAGTGGGCAGAAAACTCCCCAGGGTGTTTTTTTCTGAAACGCATGAATTTTCTTTAAAACGCGGAGGAGATTTTTGCCTGTGCCTCATTGCTCCCACCTTTATTTATCATTTTCTCATATCAATCCTGATGTCTTGAGACACTCCCAGCTCTGTGCAGAGGAACAAAAAGCTACACTGGTAATGCCAGGTATTGACACATCTCTTTTCCTCTACACAGCTTGTGAATGATGCTATATTACAACTAATTTGTATCCACATCTAAGCTTGCACGATGAACCAGTTTAAGATTTGGGGTGGAGGGGGGTGTTGTGTTTTAAGTATGTAGCTGAATGTTTATAGGACAGTCTAGATTTTAATCCAAGTTTTCATAAATTTAGACAGATGTCTCTGGTGCTGTCTAAAGGGCATACAGTCAGCACATCTGAAAATCAATACACCTCATGGGGCTGAGTACCTCAGTTAATCAAATAGTGCAACCATCAGCTTTTGTTCAGCTTCCAGCTAACTCCAGAGTATTTTCTGCATAGTTACAAGATTATAATTGAGAGAAAAAAAGAAAGTGGGTATTTTAAACACCATGATCACTGTATTTTTTCGTTGTTTGAACTTCACCTTTACTGCAGCTTGATTTCCCTTCCTGAATTGCTCGTTAGGTCTAAACCCAGAGAAAAGAAACTCCTGTCTGTCTCAGTGATCCTGGACATTAGGGAATGCAAGGCTAGTCTGGGGCCATCTGTTTCACTGCAAGAAAGGTTTTAGAAAACAAATCCAGACAGTTGATTCATTATAAAATAGACATACGTTATGAAGGTAATCATGGAAACAAATCCTGTGAAGACCTCTTAATTCCCTGACTGCTATTACTGTTATTTTTTAAGTCAGCACTGGCTACCCACATCACATGAATAATACTGCATAAGTCACAGATGCAAAATAACAATAGCTGCAGAGACCAGGACCTTACCAATGGGTACATTTAGTTAATCTAAAATGATTATAGTTGCTCTTCTGGGGCATGGTTGGTGTGGGACACAACCTTGGACTGTCTGGAGGAAAATGGCCCCATGCAAGAGCTCACTGTCTCAGAGTCCACGTGTTTCTCTGAAAATGAAGACAAGCTGGTGCAACTCTGCAGAGGTGGGCCTATGGGACACTCTCTGGCCACAGTGCAAAGTGTGAAGCAGAGGAACTTTGTTGGTAGCAGAAAAAGGACTAAGAGAAGGTGAGATGCAATAATTATTCCCTAAATTAAATCTGTGATGAATGTCAAACCTAAGCTTAAGCACCCTTCTAAGGAAGCCTGGACCTGAGACCTCTGTCAGAACTATTAAAAAGTGAATTTTCATCCATACATTTCCTAGTCTTCCTTTGTTCATACTTCACCAGACTGCCATTTATGTGGCTACAACAGGGTACTTGTTATGAAGGCACATAGTATGCCCGGAAATACATTCCAAACTGAACAAGTTTTATGCAACCTCATATTTTCAAAAGCACCTTAGAGTAATCTGGAGCCAAGCAGCAATAAAGATTTTTAATCACTGTTTTCTGTGCTGAGAGGAAACTAAATACAATCCTATTTCATAAAAACTGTGGTCACTCAGGAACACCAGTTTTAGTCTGCTGGAGAGGCATGTGTGCTCCATTCAAATGCTCAGTGCCAAATCCAGCGTCAGGCTTTACCAAAACCAAACACATGTGATCTGTCACTTGAACTCATCCACAGGGCTGGAGATCAGGAAGAGTGGGCAGCATGCATGTTCCTCCGCATGAAATCTCCTGGTGAAGTTTGCATGTGAAGGGGACCTCAGCTCTTGGGGGAAAAGTCTCAGCAGCAAAGTTGCAAGAAACTCCTTGCATCCAAATAGACTTCTTCAGATGTTCATTGCCAGGTTGATAAACTAGTATCAGAAAAAGATCAACTTTACAACAAATTATTTCAGGTCCTTCTTCCTCTCCATGACTTTCCCCAAATGAGAGCTGTTCAAAAGCAGTGTTTTGCTCTGAATTGACCCCATGCAGGGAAAAGGACCTTTGTTCACTTATCTTTTATGTCCCGTCATTAAGGAGAGACCTCAGCCAGCACTTACTTCTGTGTTTGGAAGGAAGGAGGCAGAGCTCTCCAAGCACTAGATGCAGGTAACAGCAGCTACTTTATTTGCATCCCAGCAGTCCACACATGCTCCCATATTTCATTTGCCTGGGAATTCATGGTGCCTCACCCCAGGAAGCTTTGGCTTAGTGTAAAATGAGAGACAGCTCCAGGGAGACAAAGAGAGCTCAAGAAAATAAGAGACCTGTGCTAAGCAGTGTGAGAAGCAGATGATGGACATGCACAGGAGAGGCTGATCTGAATTCCTGGGGGATTCAGGGGGAGCAAAAGACCCCCCCATTCCCATCTGCTCCTTCCTCTTTGCCCCACTGAAACCTGGCACCCAAGGAAGGAAAAAAAGCAGAGAAACTAGAAAGGGGCATGGGAAGCTGTCCATATGCCACAGGACAAAGAAGGAAGAAAGGAAATAGCATGAAGGAGATTTAATCAGTGCGTGGGCTGTAAAATTCCAACCCTGTTGAAACCTATGGCAGACACCCCGCTGCACTCTGACAGACACCTGAAGTGTCATGCAGAAATACTCCAGTTCTTACAAGAGGACAGAGCTCTAGAGAAACCCCATCATTTTGTCCGTGTTTATGAATCTGTGCTCATACCTCGCCTATATTCAGGTTAATGAACTCCTTGTTTTTCACACTCAGTGCTTGGAATACTCCTGAAATGAAAAACAGGACACCAGTGCTATAAATACAGCTCATCCATATTCATACATGAGCTCTCCATCCCACAACAACCAGTGGCCATGCCAAGGAGAGGGAAGGCCTGTCACAAAGGCAAATAGCTTAGGATTGCTTGGTGGTTGTACCTCCTGTGACAAAGCAAAGTCCTTGCAAGAGGAAATGTCTTGCTGACTTAAAGCTTTTATGTAAGTCTCACTTCAGGGTTTGTCTGGAAGAGGTGTCCTGAATGTGCTAAACAGTCAGATTTGGATGATATTCTGAAATCAAGCAAAGCAATTCACATTTCTTTATGTATCTTATTTAGCTTTTATCTCTCAGTAATTTAATAATTCTATTGCTACAGTCAAACCAGAAAGTAAAGAGAAGAACAAAACAAAACAAGTATCAGTGAAGAAAGCTGATTTTTCTTCTCATAGAGTAGGTTGTGTTTTGTTTGAATTTGGAGACACATAATGATCACTTCAGCATTTATCCAGCCATTTTACCTATCTCTACTACTGCTGCTCTGTAACAAGAGTGACCCTGTGCACAGGTGAACTGAGACCTGGCGTGCCTCAATGTACAGGGAACCACATCTAAAGCCAAAAGGGGACGTGTTACGTAAAAGGTACAGGAGATACCTGCCCAAGCGCAAGTCAATCTTCTCTTTGCATGAGGCACAAGTAACATTTGAACCTTGAACTTATGTGATCCCAAATTAAGTTCCTGGGCGAGCCACAAGAAGGCCTATAACACGGGCTTTACCAGCATTCTTCACATGCCTTCAACATTGCTGCAGAGTTTATGTAGCAAACTCTATTCACATGGGGAAATTTTCCATTAGCAGCAGAACATTTTTCATTTTACAAGAGAAAAGCCATCCTAAATGCAAATGCTAAACACATCTCCTTTCTGTTAGCTATGCACTCACTTGGTCTCAGATATTGTGCAACATGCTCAACAGCCAAAAGCGGAATTTTTTTTTTTCCAAAGGGGAAGAAATTCCAGAGGAAGAAGATACTCACGACTTGCATTCTCTAGGCGAATTAAGCAGTTCAGAAAGTCATCGAATTCAATCTGGAACTGTTCGTCGGAGTAGCGCAGCACAATCAGTTGCAGCAGGTAGTTGTTGAGTTGGTATCCTTCCCAAAGACACACGCACAAAGAACAGTGAGCAACCTTGTAGGTCAGGGGAAATCTACAGATCTCTACTAACTAATCTTGGAAACCAGTTAACGGGAGGGTTTTCTGTGGTGCACATCCATCCAGAAAGTGATCTGATCATAAAGTTAATTAAGCTTGCAATGGATAACAAACTCTGAACAAGAAATTTTACAGGCACTGCAGCTTCTAGTCCATGCACACTGCGATGTATTAGAGACCATTCTGTCTTCTTGAAATTTGAAGGGATTTCTGCAAAAATATCTGCTTTAATAAAAATAATTTGTGATTAAATACTAATTCAGTGACTGTTCTCCATAGCAAGCAGCTTAACCACTAGTCCTTCAATCCTTTAGTGTAGATGTACTCTGAAGTGGTTTGTTTCAGGGTCTAACCCTGCACATATGCAACCTTGTTGAGTTTAACAGAGCTCAATAAAATGTAAAGATTGCTCTGACTGACTGCCCTGAAGGACTGAGGGTATCTGGGGCAAAATTATCCTGCTCAATGTGTCCAGGTCCTCTCTAGGGTTTAGACTTTCTCTTTGTTCAGGAGCACCTGGCCTGTGTAATGGATTGTCCTCTTCACTCACAGCGGATTGGACTGACAGGTTTACCAGATAAAATCCACTGCTTGTCTTACCTGCAGCTTTAAGAGCACCACGAAGCTCGTAAGAGGACATGGAGCCAGATTTATCCGAGTCAAATTGAAGAAAGATACTCTGTTATGAAAGAAGCACATGGAAAGCTCAGTACCGGTGTATGAAAGGGAGCACAGATATGGCATAGAAAGGCAAGGTGTTTATCTCCAGCTGCAGAGTATAAGAATTTAAGAAAGCTGACAAGACTTTGGTCTAGACCAAGTCTGATTTTATAACTAAGGAGAAAATCTTGGTCCCAATTCTCTTCGTCATATGAATAGGTTGTTGAGATTTAAACTAGTACTGCCACAGCCAAGCATTAAAAAATAATGAGTTGCTCTTCACTAAAAATTTTATGATTTTTTAAAAAAGTTATTTTATCTGGAAAGGATGTTGTCTTGTAACTCTTAACTGACGCATTCTCTTAATCTCCTTTTATGTCTTTCTCCAGAGTTTTGAACACTAGAGAGAAACTCTAACATGAAGTTAAGTTTGTCACTTATTCGTTTGCTACTAAGTATAAAAGATCTGAATAGCCACATTCATGGTACAACCAAGTTTGAATTTTGACCTATATGTTAAGGAATTTTTAAGCTGGAGTCAAATTCCATCCTTTTAATGAGACGACAAATATGACTCTCCTTTGGAATATGAGTTATTTAGAGCTGTCGTCACATTCAGCTTAAAATTTTCCAACAAATGTATGTGCAAATCTTCCCGCAGGATACAAGGTTTTCTCAAGCCCCCTTGTTAAAAAACAATGTGTCCTTTGTTAAAAGAGACGTGGCGTTAGTACCCAGAAAGAGCGTTGGCCATTTCTGATGGGCTAGACAAGAAGCAAAGGACTGCATATTTTGAATGCCTTGGTGAAGCACAAATTCAGAAAAACCTATTAATGGCCATAAGGAAACAATTATGATGTCTTTTATCTGAATATTCAGTCTGCGGCCTGATTCTGCAAGCCTGCTTATTCTTACTGCCATATACAGTGGCAGGGAAACATGTTTAAAATTAGAATCAACACTTTCCCAGACTTCAGTACTGTTGACTCCAGGGAGATCAGTAATGAAAATGCAGTGACTTAGGAAATGATTGTTTCCTACTAGTCATGAATCATCACTTCTTCTGTACAACGGCAGTAATGGAAAATCCTTACGTTTCATTTTCATTGGCTTGCTTATTAGTGTCCATTGCATTCTTTGTCCCAAACATAGTTGATTTGCTTACAAAAATCTCTGTTATTTAGAGAAAACCATTATGGTTTAGCATCGTGGAAAGCTAAGAATGTCTTTGACTATCCAAAACAAACCCCTATGCTTTTAAAACATTTGGTTTTTGTTAAAATTCACGGCTTGTACACACTCCTGTCTCCATTTTTGTCTGTACATACCTAATAAACTATTCAGGAAGTAGCTAATGAAATGGAGAAAAAATTACAATGAATAATGCCACCTACTATCCATTTCTTCATCTTTTCCCAGAAAACTTTGAACTCACTGAATTCCAGTTTCCCGTTGCCACTGGTCTGGTAATATGAACTAAGGAAAAGGACTTGTTATATTAATATCCAAATTCTGTCTGAACTTATCAGAGTTGTTTCTTTGAGCAGAAGATGTTAAGTTGACCGGAAAGCCTCTGGTGCTGCTGAAACTGGTATCGGGATTTCTCATGAGGTACAGCTCCAGCAGCTACAGTCATGGCTGTGGCTGTGATACCGGAGGAACATTATGTGATATAAAAACACAGCTGAGCAATTCAGGCTCTACATGAGGGAGAAAGACAGATTGTTCTAAGGCAAGAACAGTTTTGGATGTAAATGGGATATAAATGATTCAGAGAATTAAATTACCTAATTAAAACAAATTGCTACTGTACCCAAAGGAGTTAGTCAACCAATGTGCTATTCAGTACTTTTATGTAGAGACCAGGCTCCATTGCAATGGCTCAACCAAAAATTAATGGGAGTAGTGGAGTGGGGCCGGCAAAATTTAGTCCTTATGGTCTGAAATAAATGCCTGTGTAGCAGTTCTGCGAGCCAGTGATTAGATCTGCCTGGCCCTCCCTCTGCCTGAAGTGAGGGACTTACCTCACTGAGTTACTGATGTTCCCCAAGCACAGTTCATTTGCTGGATGGAGCAACTGCTCTGAAATGCTAAAAAAGGAATGGTCCCATTCCCTTTCCTTTTTCCCTCTTGCCAGGACGAAGATCTTGCTCAGATGGACACTGGCTCAGCAAGCATTCACAAAGGTCAAAACATGCCAAGCGGGGTCTAGCTAATGCCTGCTGTTACATAAGCACCTACCCTGGTGACAGTGTTGAGGGCACCCACAGACGCAAAGGGCATTATCACTTCGGCAAAGGTTCTATTTACCAAGCCAGGTTCTTCTTCCCGAGGCCACGTACAACTCTGTCCCTGCTCACCACCACATGGCCACTGTTGCCAGGGAGTTCAGCAGCATGTGACACAGGGGAGAATGTTCCAGCATTGACTTGGGTTTGCATTTGTATCATTTTTCTCCTCCATTGTGCTCCAAATAGCCTGGCCAGAGTGGGATGGTTGTGTCTGTGTTCCTTGTGCTCCCAAAGCAGAGGAAGAGATGCCTCCCCATTTATTCAAAACTATGCTGAGATTTGCTTGGAAGCATTGCAAATCATGGAAACTATTTACTTATATCCTAAATAGTAAACCTAGGCCTGCTGCCATGCTCCTGGGTCAAGTGCAGACCCTGGCTCTGTGTCAATACCATGTAAGGATGAGACATGAACATGGACCAGCTCCCTGCTGAGGCTTGGTTTTTAAGGGAGGAAATTTAGGACTGGTCCCCTGTTTCTTATCGCATGTGTAGGGTGACTAATCTGCATTGAATTTTAATACTACCAACATAGCTTTAACAGGATAAAGTTTTGTCTGTTTTGATTTTCTTTTAAAAATGTTTGAGTGGATGTTACCTTTGTTATGGACTGGAGCAACAGAAGAAAAAGATAAGAACATAGCTGAACAAGCAAGACATAAACCAAATGTTAGATACCTGCCTTGGTAGGACTGTGTCTGTTTTGTCTCATGTGTAACAAAATTGTTTATTGGGGAAGCATACTGCAAAACCAGCTCTACCTGAGGAGAAGTCATACTAAGCAAACTCAACAGGTACCAGAACACTGCAAAGGAGAAACCTGGTGGTGAAGCACCAGGGCTGTGATTCATCTCACCTGATGTCTGAGCAGTCATCTAGCATCCCTCAGTTAGGTACATCCAGAACAATTAATTACACCAGCCCTTTTGCTATCTACAAAGGAAGTCTAGAAAGCTAGCTTAGCGGTAGACGCCTACACCGCAAATGCCTAAATTTGGACAGACAACTCTTGCCCACATGTCTGTTTCCTGGAGTCCCAAGAACTAGCTGAAAGACCAGATTTTCCAGTTTTTAGACTGGTTGTCAAAAAACCCCTGAGCTTTGATATCAGCAGTTTTCGACACTGCTGATCCTTCGTTTCTGACTCATAACTTGCATGCACAAGTCTGTATGGTGAATTTAGCTCTCCAGACAACAGACTTTTCTTCTAGGCCTCTTTCAAATCAACTGCAGCTTGAAAAATGCACTGTCCTATACAGAAGTAACTTGAAATTTACTTCTAAAGGTGTTCAGCATTAAAGCATCTGCCGCTACATCTGCAATAGAAAACAGTTTGTTTTGAAATTCCTAACCCTAAATTTCTAAATTAAAAATCAAGATATAACTTTCACCTATTTTTTTTTCCTTTGGGTAATGTTCTTCCACGACATTACCAAATCCATCTCTGAACATCCACGACATATAATGCTATGGACAATTATATTCATTCTTCATTTAGACTCACAGGCACTTATTTGAAAGGATACATCCATAAGAGAAATGATATTTCGACATGAAATGAGACTTAAGTTCTTGAATTTTATGTTCCTTGCTGAAAAAGAACAATAATAGGAAAGAAGTCATTGGGCAAAGTCTTTTACAAACTGAAAGTAGAAAATAGACACTCGGTGCCATGTTTTAGTTGATAAAGTGGTGTTAGGTCATAGGTTGGGCTTGATGATCTCAAAGGTCTTTTCCAACCCAGTTAATTCTGTGATTCTGTGACCTATTCACTGGAAGATGAAGGTGGCTTCCACCACAGAGAAGCCACAATCCAGACAGAAGATGCATTTACTGAAGACGTGACAGAAAATACTGTCCTTGCTTTGTAAATCAAGAGATGAGGTTCAGAGAGTGACAGATGTCCCATTGTACAAAGGGCCATGAACTACATCCAGGTCTTAAAAGTGCCAGCCCAGTGTCTGTCTGTCCACAGCAGAGAAGTGCAATAAAGAGCTGGCCTCACTGAGCTGACATGAATCATGCTGGAGCCAGGGCAATCTCGTGGTTAGATCATGGACCAGATGCTTTCCTGGCTCTACCCCGGCTGGCTCAAGGATACCAGGTGGGGGTTGTAAGACAGCCTTTATTTTTCTATATGTAAATGAATTTAATGGTAGCTTTTATGAAGTTCTAAACAGCCCTTAATTTAGAAGTTATTCCCACTTACTTTTTTTTAATACAGCATTCAGAACATATTCAAGTTCTTCTGCAGATATCTCCATGTCCTAAAATTTAAAAAAAAAAAAATTTAAAGTGAAGCATCTGTTACTTGAATGTTTCTGCAATCAGTCATACCAAAAACCTCAGAAAACATAAACATCATCCATCTGTACTTTATTGTAACTCAGGAAAAGACAACCATACAAAACCCAGAAAAGGCTAAAATCTAAAGGGCTGGTGAAACATGGGAGTGCTTCTGTGCCTTAGTCTGTCTGAAGTAGATCTCAAGTGGGAGCTGTTGATTCAAAGAAAAATCAATTGTAGCTGAACATTAAACCAAGCAGGCTCCTTCAGAGCTTGAGTTCTAGCTTTGGTCCTCCTGCTTGCTCACCAGTGACTGCACCCTCATCCTTCGAGCCATAAGGCATGGTGACATCTGGTGCCCAAACAACACACTACAACTAAATATACTCCCAAAATATGTCAGGTTTGTCTCACCTGGCCTTGGGTGGGAGCAGAAGTGTTTTCCCTCTCTTTACATCTTGCTCTGACCCACAAGAGTTTTGCACTCACCTTTCCTGCAATCTGCTCAAACAGTGCCCGGAATTGCTTTTCTTCTTCAGTTTCTTGTGGGCTTGGGGTTGGGTGTAGAGGCTGCAACACCAACCACAGAAGTCATTTTAAGAATTGTAAAACATGACACTTCTCCTGCACACAGGCCCCCTGTGCACCGTCGTACATCTCAAAATAAGGGTACACATGGACCTGACTATCACCACATCCGAGGCCTCCAGATGGCCATCTATCTGCCTGAGGGTAGTCTCACCCCCTCAGTTCCTTCACCTGGGCGAATGTGTAGTGTGCCTTTGCCTTGGCCAAGTCAAAAACAAGAGCACACATCCTGGAAAACACCTCTCCTCTCATGCCACCCTGCACAATTCTGTTTCTCTGGTCTTCCAACAACCACAGTTCTATTGAGCTACCTCCAGTGACATCATCCTGGAACCTCTGGGCCTTCTTGAGAGCACTTGCCATAGGTGACTGCACTTCAGCATATAACCCAGCACAGATGTATTTTGCTCCTGAACATGGCCCCGAGATCCCAGAAATGAAGATGTCCTTTTTCACCTGGTCCCTGGAGAAGAGTTTTACTAAAGAGGGACAAATGAGATCTTGGCTTAACTTGTTTCCATGGAAAGGCATGCCACAATTAATGGCTTATTTGCAGGGATACGCTTAAACAGGAGATGACTCAGACCCAGCTGCAATTAGTGCTCAGCAGGCAGACCAAGCCATTCAAAAGCCAAAAGAATTCAATCGTTTCAGTAGGCACAAGTATGTGTAAGCTTTCCTTCTCAGGTCCTGTGGATATTGAGAAGTAAAATATAGGTATTTGTATGCACAATTAATGCAGGTCTGTAGACATTCTCTCACTTCTTATTTCTTCACAAGAAGTAAAATGTTAAAAGAGGTGAAGAGCCACGTGGCCCTGCGGTGCTAATGGGTGTGCTTTCACTGCACACGTTGGGGCTGACACGCACCTCTAGTGCTGGCTGGCACCGGCTGCCTGCCAGTGGATGCACAGGCCTAACGATTATGATTTTGACTGCTACAGCTCCTTTACTGTATTCAGCAGAGCTTACTGTTTCAGTGACATACACAAAGCTGGCAACTGTGCAACATCCCTGTGAAATGAACGTGTTTTAGCCAAAGACAGTAAAAGCAATGAGTGCCAGCTTCTGCTGAGCTATTCTCTTGCTGTTTTAACTCTGTAGACTCACCTCAGGGAGATCGATGGCAACGTTTTCATCTAGATCCCTGGAGAAAACAAAACCTTATTTGGTATCTGAAGATATTCAACACGTGCTTGGGGTAGAAGCTTGCTTATTACATTTTCCCCAGATGAATTATAAAACAGTTTCTTTTTACTGAACAGGTTCAGTTTCGATAAAATTCATCAAACAGTCAAACTTTTGCACTGTTTAAATTTTGGTATAAGCCCTTAAAATAGACATTAAACAGGGCTCAGGGAGGGCACAACTGTGCATGTTGTCTGCTAAAGAATTCATCTCATTCTTTATTCATTATTCATTGTGAATGCACTTTTCCCACAATACCCTTTTTTAACATAAAATTGTCCTTTGGACAAACTTTGAGAGGAAACAAACAGGGAAGCAAACACTGCTGCATTCACAGAGTCCCAAACAGTACCAGGCAGTTAGCAACTCTTCCCTGTAAAGCTTCCAGTAGATTCACTACGACGCATCCTATTTCCCCACCTCCTCAACCCCCCTCAGAAAAAGTTAGGTTTAGCAAAAATGAGCAAATGCAAAAAACCCCATATGATCAGGAGTTTGTCATGCCAGGTCTCTTCTGTAGGGCTGGGTGCCCAGCAGCCAGACTCTCCCCAGTAGCCACCAACCCCATGTGCAAGGGAGAACCAGAGGGCCCAGGACTCCCTGCTGACTTACTCAGTGATGGCCTTCTTCTCAGAGAAAATCCTCAGGCAGAAATCTGCCTCCTGGTGAGGCTCAAACGTGGTTGGAATAAGAATGTAATCGCCCGGTGGCAGCTTGAATCTGTGGGATACTTCCCTTAAATTAATGTAGGTTTTGCTCCTGGCCTTGGACGGGTGGTACCTGAAGAAGTCTTTGCCCAAGTGTCCATCTCTGCCAGGGTTCTAGGTGGGAAAAATGACAGTGCTGCACTGGCTGGGGTGTGTTGAAGGCCATACTTGCCCCTTTTCTGATCACAGACCCAAACTCTGCCTGGCACAAGTCTCATCCCAGGCTGTGATCCTGATACTAATTCCCTCACCCAGGTGCTGACAGCAATTTAGCTCCCACCTTATGCAAGAACCCATTACCAGTATCCTTTTCCAACCAGAAGGCAGTCTCAGAAGACTCTGGGGCATTTCCTTCCTACTTAAACACTCCCTGCCATTAAATACCATCATCCCTGATGGGGTGTCACAGAGCAGTGACAACAGATTTGCCAAACTCAACCTCACCTGGGGACAGGCACCCTGTGATGTACCCCAAGACGCTTGGAGAAAGCAACATTCCCTCTCCATCAGCCAGGCAGGGGGTGACAGAATCATGGGGCCAAGGAGTC
This sequence comes from Atrichornis clamosus, assembly GCA_013400975.1. NCBI lineage: Eukaryota > Metazoa > Chordata > Aves > Passeriformes > Menuridae > Atrichornis > Atrichornis clamosus. The sequence goes on from WBMZ01002014.1 coordinate 49,570, forward strand.
TATCCTAGGAGCCCCTGACCCCAGGGGTACTCCTAAATTCTACTCTGAGAGGACTCCATCCTTTATGGAGCTTGATGTAACTGGGAGGATTATTTTAAGAGCAAGGGCCCTAAAAATACATGATGACTGGCAGGGATACAAACCCACAGAAAGTTCCGAATGCCAACAGAGCTGTAGAAGCAATGGAGTACCTCATAAATAGAGTAGCCAATGGTCAGCATTTCAGCGCCAACCTTCTTGAGCTTACGGCGACCCTTTTGCATCAGTGCTGCTATGAATGTGCAGCCATCTTGTCCATCATCTTTCTCTGTCAAATGTAGCTTGATTTGTGGATTTGTCCAGAAAGTCTCTGCCAATGTAAAGAACACCAGAGAGTTTTTTGACTCAGAATGATAAACCACTACTACTACTAAAAGAGAAAAAAAAACCCCAAAAACCCAGAAGAGACAATTAAACTGAGGTTTCACTCAAATTTAGTTTTTCCTTTAGCAGTCATGCTTCTTTCCACTAAGCTTTGCAGAAAATAAGCCAAATCCCAAAATCCTTCATGGAACTAGGTGTAGAAAAGATTTTAGGCCTGGTACTTTATTAAGTTACTATGGTTTAAATAAAGTCATCAGATGGGATTTTGTCAAAAGTACACAGCCACAATGATCCCATAGTGCTGGTGCCAGTCTGCAGTAACACAGTTCAAATCCATGATACTGCTTCAGAGCCACATAAACATGTTGGCTGAGAAGGATTTTTGTCTCATTTTACACTTACTGTTGCAGTTTAACTGGCTTATTTGAACCTAGTCCTGCTCATGCAAATGTCATTAAGAGGTAAATCAGATCCAATGAACTTGAGAGCAAAAAAAGCAACACTTTTACCACGAAGTCTCAAGTGGGACCATATGAACATTTATCCCTTTGTTCAGTGCTGGTACGTTCATTTGGAACAGCCAATGACAGGAGGCAGAATGGTCTTATCTTTAAAGTACAGCACTCTTAAAGCTGTGGTTTGAGTTTCCTCTTTTGCCCTTTGGCTGGTTCCTGTTAGATAAGACTCAGCTGACCTGTCATGCACCCACAGTTCTGGCAAGAGAGCTCCTCGCTGGAGAGTTACAGCTCTCAGAGAGTGGGTAAAGACTTCTGTGCCTGCTTCACATTTTCAAACTGGTATGTACTTACCTAGAAAATTTCTACATCCTCCTGCAGTGGACCCCCGGACCCAGCTTCCCTGGTGAATGGTTACTTCCCACTTGTGGGCAGTGCTGTCTTCCAGAGCATCTGGAGTCAGGTTGCAGATCTCAACTTTGTCAAAATGCACTTTGAAGTCCTCAAATTTCATCCTGAGAGTAAGATGTGGTAAGGAACAGGGAGTCATTCATTGTAGTGAAGGATGCCCAGCAGAAGTATTTACTCCCCAGTGTCCCAGGGCCAGATCACCAGCTCATGTAGAGTAGTTTTGGTGACCGTGGATATATGCCAATGCACAGCATGAGAAAAACTAGCTTTCACTCACTGTGGTGTAAAGCACAAGCATCCTTTTTGTCTGCATCTCATTCTGACATCTCTTACATCTTTTTTTAACACTATAACTCTGTTGATTTTATTCAGTTACAATTGGGTATAAGATGAAATGGAAGTGACACTGGCACAAAACCTACAGTGAAAAGAGTTATTTCCCCAGCATCACGCTGGCCTTAATGATTGCATCTGCATTGCCAAATACCCAATCAAAGGATTGTCAGGCATGTCCAGGAAGTAAGTCTTCATACAAATCATTTGTGTGTTCAATGCCAGCCACAATTATAACACTACAACAAGGGACACGTGGTCAGGCAGTAGTCAAGCCATGTCTGCACTGCAATTCAAGAAACACTGGGGTCTCTGTTAAGATTCCTAGATTCAAACTGCTCACCCTCCCCTGCCTCATGGGTGCCAGGGACCTTGTCCTAGCAAAAACATACATCAAATATGAGAGATAAAGCATATTTGGACTCGAGAAATGGCTCCAACCTGCCCTTGAAGGCAGCATACATATTGCTGCCTGCTACTGTGTCCTGTAGATTGCACTACATGTATTTTATGCCCAAGGTGGAGACATGGACATGACCATGGGAATGAGGAAGCAAATGCCACAATATGGGTAGTTTTGAGCTGCTAGGCTGGACTGGTTGAAACTAGCCTGCTCAGCATGCTGAGAAGCAGATTTGCCATGAGATTTTATCTAGCAAGTACAAGGGCAAAAAGATACCAACAGTCCTGTTGGCCAAGGAGTCCGGTTCAGGACTGTGCAAACAGCCAAGAGGAAGGACAGCCAGAGACAGGCACCACTGGGCATGGGGTGCAGCCCTGAGCAAAAGGAGCAGTGCAGGGAAGATGTCTAAGAAACAGCAGCTTGCATGGTGTGCACTACAAGGATGGGCAGCCCATATGCTCTAAGACTGAGGGTAGCATGGGAAGGCTTAACTTCCCTCTGTAAAAGAGAAGAGGTATTAGGCCTTCCTGAGGGCAATTTGGCATTCAGGTGTGTTCTCTGCTCTGAACTGCTATCTGGAAGAACTCCCCTCTCTCCTTGGACCACAGAAATTATGTACAGAAATTGATCTCCTCCCCAACACAAGCTTATACAACTATCCTTTTCCTCCTGTGGCTGATGCCTAACAATAAAATGGAGTAGCAGGAGAGCAAAAGCTCTCCAAGACGCAAGTTTATCCGCAGCAGTGGCAGATAGGACTCAGCTAGACCCTGGTGTAGTTCACCAAACACAGCTAGTTCCATTTTTCTTCCTCATAAGAAACAGCTGTCTGTGGTGGTATTAATTTACACTTGCTATTGGCCATTTCACAACTCGGTTTTGGTGTGAGAAGAAGCACAGCGTTTGCTATCCTGAGCTCTGCCCGCTTTCTTGTCAGCTATTCCCATATATTGTTAGCCTTAGGCACTGCTAATTCTCACTTTGATGCTCAGTACACTAAAGCAGGGGCAGCACAGCAAAATCTAAGTGGCTTGGTTTCCTGGCCACACTACGCAATGTTGGACTCTTTGGAACGGTGCTGCAAAGCAGAGGAAGGAGTTGCACTTTTTAGATTAGACCTGACTCCTAAGAGGTATAATACCTGTTCTGATTTCCCTAGAGCTGTTCTGGGTTTGTACCTATGAAGGGAAAAGAAGACTCGGACCCTCTGATTTTGGGAGGGAAGGGACTAGGGTGAGTGAGAAGCTGATTTCTTATACAACAGCAGGATGCCTCTTCACATCTATTAGAAGTACCTGGGCAAGGCCAATCTGAACTGCTAATACACAGCCAAAATATCTTTGGGGTAGTTAATGAGGTCAGAAGGCCCTCAGCATGTTACCATGAAGATTTTCTTCAGTTCTCACAAGTCTTACCAGACCATGTTTCCTGCCTTGGCTGCCTTATCCCATGTGAGATAAGTGTCACCAGAAAACACCAGAGTGTTCTCAGTCAGTGCAAAAAGACAGCACAGCTCTAGAGAACTACATGGGAAGCATCTATGCTCATCTCTTTCCTCATCTGATCATTTTAACGTCTTTAGGGATACGTCACTTTATTGCTCATGGTGTGGCTTAGAGGGGGAAAAGAGGCAAACGTTCCTTAGAGAATTACACAGAAGTTGAAAGGCATTAGGAAAAATAAGCCTGATGGATGGTGTGATATTTAACTGGTATTGCACTTGTCTTACTAGTTTTGGAAGCATTTCTTATCTTCTACATATGACTTTTGCCCATTTAATCTCTTCAGTGGAAATATGAGTCTCAATGGCTTTGTTTCTGCTCTGAACAGCTGAGATGTAGGATGAGGAAGGCCAACTTTTGTCTGGGTGTGCTCAACCTCATAAATTTTCATTTGCCTTCTGAGGATTTACCTAATTATCAGCTTAAGTCCATCGGATAGGTGATTTTTTCATTAATTTCATTGTTCATTTGTGGCCTACTTTCACACTTTTACCTCCAAGTCAGGCTTTAAGTTACGGCCTTTATTGAGAGACTTGCTGGAGTTATTTAGGTTTTATGTAAACTCTTTGTCTCCTTTTCATTTGCCCCATAAGCTCTAGCTGTACCAAAGTCAAAAACAGACAAAAAACCCAAACCCAAAACCCAAACCCAAAACCCAAACAAAAACAAAAGCTTTTTGGAGAAACTGGAAACGCCCTAATGCATTTGCAATGTCAGTAACAACATAACTCAAAATATCAGCAATGGACAAGCCACTGGACCTACTTCCCTCCAGATCTATCAGAACTTGGGACAAATCACTTTGTGTGGTTTACTATGCTGCATTGTCTCTCTCAAATAACTTTTCAGGCCTAAAGGTGAACTTCGGTTTAACTTGCAGGAAAAATCTGGAATAGCTTCACTGCATACCTCTCTAGATTGACCTCTGTGTAAAAGATACAAGCATCCAGCCCTAGAAAATGTGACCAGACACACTGTCAGTAGCGCACAGCATGGTCGATAAAGGGGGGGATCATGTGCAAGTCAGCCATCTGCTCTATCTGAGATCATGAATTTAGCATGAAGAACATACTTCTAAAGCAATTTCCACCACTTTTGTTGCTTTTTTCCCCTCCCATTTCATTTCATTTCATTTCCTTTCATTTCATTTCATTTCACCATTTCTTCAAATTTTCCATAATTTCACACATATCTTGGTGTTCTACACACATCTTGGTGTACTAGCAATACTAGTAGTATTGCTTCTCAGGACTCTTCTCTTCCAGTGCCTGCCTGGTGTCAACCCTGAAGGCATTTCATAGTTGATACAGTGCCATACAATGCTCCCGTCTGTATACCCTGTCTTTGTTCATGGCAAGGATTTAAAGGGTATTATATTTATGGGAGACACACAGTATTTGAGGTATACTGATGCCATCAGCGAAACTGATTTTAGAAGGCTTTTTTTATTAAAATAGATATGTGCACACAGAAACACAGATAACACGGTGAGCATTCTACCTGTCCACTCTTAGGCAGAAACTGACATTTTCCTAACACAGAGGCTTCTTCCTTGCTGCTTGTTTCGGCCACTTGCACCTTGATTTCTGACTAGAGTCACATACTTTAAGAACCTGTGGCTTACCAGAACTCTCCATCGTCTCGTGCTGCCTGAGACAGACGTCTCTGCTCCGATGGGCTCACTGAACGCCACTCTGGAGAGCTACAGGAAAACAAAACCAAGCTTTACTACAGATAGGTGGCAATTAATTTTCCCTGGCTCAGAATGACCGACGGGACATAACAGCAGGCTGTTCTTCTTCCACATGTGTTTTATTTGTGCAGCTTATGCAAACACAGATGCATTTAAGAGGTTTCCCAACCCTGCTGGCAGGACCCAATTAATGTAGCTGAAAGAAGGACCAGGTCAAAAATCCCAAAACTGCTCCAGAAAGGTCTTAACCTGAGTTATAGAAGTTGGGACTGATCTCAGGTGTTTGGGTTGGATATAACAGGGCTACTGGTAATCAGGATGTTGGTAAGTCACCCCTCTCCTTAAATCTGTTTTCCATCTGTAGCACCATCTTCTCTTTTACACTTGTCATTAATTTAGGGCCAGATGTTACTTCAAAAGTGGGTCAACGGGAACTGAATAGGTTCCTTCCCCTGTACAGAGAGATTTGCTGGAGTAAGTGGGGTCCCAGATAAAGTCTTTGCCTCCTTTTCACTCACCCCTTCAACTCCATCTGTGGCATATCAAAGCCAAACCAAAACCTGATAAAGCTTCTCAGAAAACCTGGAAGTGCCCTACTACGTTTCTGATTGGACATAATAACCAGGGAGTAGCAGGCACCTTGTGTTGAGGTATTTAATTCCAGCAGCCTCTGCAAATTGTTAATACAGGCTCCTGTATTGACCTGCAAGCCCCTCTGCATCTTGAGTTCCGGAAAGCCTCCCAAGTGCAGAGTCAGAGCTCTGCTTTGCAGAGACAGCCTTTTCAATAAAGAGCATAAATTGCCAGATGCCTGTCCTGATCATAACCTCTCCATCTGAGATTTAAGCACTCATTATATATGCCAATTATCCATATTTTTCTTCAAGATAGCAAAGGATCTAATGTGGACATATTTAATTTCTTTCTGAGTCATGCTAAGGACAGAGACATTGAAAGTAGTGCTACACATGATTACACGTTTCAGCAATATTAAAGGGCCAGGCAGCTTATGGCTCCTCCCCTCTAAATCTCTGTGAATAAAAGAAAACCTCAGTAGAAAAAAGTGAAACAAAAATGAAACCACGGGTATGTGCAAAAATACATTGAAAAGTGTATGCTGGAGAGGAATGTTGTCTTGTTTTTTACTACGTAATTTTAAAATTTTGTATTGTTTGTACTTTGTTTACCTTTTTTACCCAGACTGGTTTTCAGACCAATCCTATTGTGGTTTTGGGTCCTTCCACAACTTTGGTGGGTACCAAATAGAGAGGGTCTCATTTAATGGGCATATATTATTATTAATATATTAACATATTATTCCTGATGTGTTTAGAAACCCCATACAATCAACACAGAGCTATTTGGAGGGGATCATACAATATCAGTTTCAGTTTATCTGTAGCAGGACAGAGTATGGATGTTGTCTTACAAATATGACAGCAACAGGCTTGCAAAAATTTAACAAAAAAAATCACTCCAAAGGCATAATTTTTACAGTTGGGAGTGTATTAAAATTAACTTATTTATATTAATGCATGCTTTTTGCTAGTGCTAGGTTTTGTGGGCTAAACAATCTTGACAGTATCCCTGGATTTTGCTGCTTTAAATATGCTGAGGGAGACATGTTAGTATGGCAATGATACTGTTAGGCATGTGCAATCTCTTGATTTAATTTTCTGTGGAGTAGCTGGGGCTGCAGGAAGCTAGCTGTGGAGCAATGTGTATGGGACAGTGCACCCACTTGTCACTCCAAGGGCCATTCCACTCGACCTGTCCCCAGGGGTTCCTTATCCTTATGAGCTGCACTTGCCGGCCCCGATAGTGCACCTGGGGAAGAAGGAAATAGAGAAAATATCAAGTGTCAGTATCTAGGGAGCAAGACTTCTCCAGTGTGTGGAGGCTGGGCAAGCTGGTGTTAACAGCTGGGCAAAAGGTGCAGACTGCCACAGGAGATGTGGGAGGGAAAGGTGGACGGGAATTTGGAAAACTCCCCCAGGGTAACTTCCCCTGTCACCTGAGACTGGGGGACACTCCCATATCTGTTCCCCAGGTCTCTCCTTGCCCCACGCCGCTGAACGTACCTCCTCAGTGCCAGTCACAGAGTAAGCATGGCCCTTGATAAGGCCAAAGGGGGTTCGGGCTTCTGACTCGGCAGCACTGCTGGTCTGGAATATGGGAAAAAAAATGTGAATCTCTCTCTTCAGAGTGAGATCACCAAGTGGTGCCCCCTGGTCCCTTCCAAGCATCAGGTGGGAGGTCAGTGGCTAACCAGTGCTACAGAAAGGGAACTTGTCTTTCTGCTCAGTGCAGACAGTGATGGTGCAATGATGCCCTTTTAGGAAACAATATGGGTTTTTTAAGCATTGTTCACTCAGAACAAAAATGAGGTGGTTCCAGGGTGGAATCCCTCCTCTGCCTCTGTGATTTTGTTTCAGCACCATCTATATTTCCAGGATCTCTCAGACACCAGGTATTGATATGGTCTAATTTCTTGTGAAAATACACTGATGGACAGTGATGGTCGTGAAGGGTCCCATCAGCCAGCTGAGTATCACACTGGCTAGTTCAGTAAATATTTAGCTAGTCTTTGTCAGCAGCAAAGCTTCATCAGGAAAAAAAGCAAAACTGAAACCAGAAAACATTGAACCCCAAAGTTGAGGGCACTGAGAAATTGAGGGCCCATTTCTTACTTACATCAATAGAGCAGCCCACCATTGAGCCTCTTTTCAGGGCTTTTTCCAGGATTTCAAAGAAATTGTCAGGAGCTGCCTTAACGTCATACATTTCTCCTATACCCCCAGTGAAATCCTCCATGGCTTCTATTGTACTGCCACCTTTCAGAGACTCATAGCTGCCATTCAGCCTGGAAAACACAGGTGAGAACTGCTTTCAAAACCTTGAAGATATCCATGTTTGAGCATTTTCTCGCACATATGTAGAACTCAGCAATGACACTGAAGTCAAAATAAGTACTCTAGAATGTATGTACCCCAAGATATATGGGAGGAGTACTGGGGCCATTCTGATTTTCTTTTTAGTTGCATTTTTTAATTCATCCATTTCTCCACATCCTTAAAGCCTGAGGCTTTTCTTCCTTTAGTGCCAGTTGTCAGGTTGGCAAGGGCAGCATCAAATGCTAGAAGCTGCTCTCTAGAATTGTGAATAACATATGAACAAATTGTGAATAATGTATGTACAAGTAGCAAATTATGTATGTGCAGTGTGACTTACTTGGCATAGGCTTTCTCTAGTAAGGCACTCCAAAATTCATTGAGTTCAGCTGAGTGCAGGAAAACCAACCGGCCTTTGAAGGTGGGTAATCGGTCATCAATCACGACATCCAGCCACTCATTGTGCTGCCAAAACTGTTTAGAAAGGATGGGGCATGAGTTTGCTGACAGCACGACATTTCCTGAGCGTAGGATTCTGGTATTCCAGTGTTTCTAATTGTAGGTTAGTGACAATTACAGGCTTGATTAGAAGACATATGTAAATCATCTGTTCCCACTCTAGCATGCTAGGCTGCTCTTTAGGAAGGGTAATCTATCTTAAGACTAAGACTACATGTGTAGACCTGTACTGTAGCTCCTTGTCTGGATGTAGGTAAGCAAGTGTTCACTCATGTAGGTAAGCAAGTGTTCACCACAAGATTCAAGACAGCTTTAAGACACACACGTATTACAGTTCCCAGTTCAACTCCTTTAAGGATTTATAGCCTAAGTGAGGTCTGTGTGCCAAGAAAAATGTGAAATGATTTCTAGTCACGTATCTGTTCACAGAACAGGAGTGGCTGTGTATGTGCCTGTATGAGGTTGACATAACCCCCTAGGTTGTTCCTCAAATCACAAACAGCAGTGTAAACTCAGCAATCTGTCTTTTTCAGTGTCTCCTCTGCAGTATCTGGCAACCCCACTGCAAAATAGACCATGACATGTAATGACAGAGATGTGTTCATACTGTGCCAGATGTTCACCTTACCTGGAAGTGAAATATTCCAGCATAACCTGGCCCAAAATTTTGATCCAGTGGCACCACTCTTGCTAGTGTTTTTTCATTCAGTGTGAGGGAAGCTATGGCTGCTAATAGCCAGCAGTCACCTGCGAATCGAGAATGGGGGAAAAAACCCTCATTTTCTTCCCTTCAAGAGGAGAAGAAAGGGCCAGAGGAAATGTTATGACAGTTAGCTGCCACCGTCCTTGAAATCCAAAAGACAGTCCATGTGTCCCCAAAAAGGGTGTCCCTGCCCAGCCAGGGCAGACTGTGCTTCAGCCTGGAAGTGCTAGTAGACAAAAGACTCCCTTGGGCTCACAGTACCCTCGAGTGGAGATCCTTTCGTGATCTTGAATCCCACTGCACCAAGATGATCCCTGGCATGGGTGGTAGGGAGCTATCAAAGAGGTAGCTGTGGGCCAGGTGAGCCTCCAGCTACACTTCTCCCACCAGCTCAAGAGGAACAACAACCCCTCGTGTGTGAGGATATTCCGGCTGCTCCTCACGGTGTGTACACATGGACACCTCCACCCAGGAGGAATCACTCACCAAGATCCCCTTGGCAAATGTCAGTTCTAGTGGCTCCTCCAAGAATAAACTTGGGGTCTTTGACAATGTCCTGCAACGTGAGAGAGACACAGAAATTACTTAGAATGTACCAGGAAAACATCACCATCACTCTGAACCCAGACTTGCACCAGTGCTGACAAACCCTATGTGCCACACAAGCTATATTATCCTGCAGCAGTGTAGCCACCACAAAGAACTAGATGGGGAATCCTTGCTAATTAATTACAGTGTAGAGCAATTAAAGAATCAACTATCCTCATTTCTTCATAATTAGTTGGCTGCTAATGAAAGACTGGCATTCTTTATTCATCTGTAGGCAATTGTTAAAATATCATAGCACAAACTCATCCAGAAGATTGATGTTAGGCTACAGCCCCGGTTAATGGGGCTTTTTGTTTGCTTGCTTTCCTCCAATGGCTAGAAAAAATAAAACTGGCAAATTACTTTTAACTGAATTGTTAAGCCCTTTATATACTTGCCTGTAATACCTGGAACATATAGTGTCTGACAACCATGAGACAATTTCCTCCTCAAATAAGCAAACAACCAAGACAGACTTCAGCCTTGTCAATTTTTTAAGAGGAGCTAATGCTACCCACCCCTCTGTGCTCAGAGGTCAGGGTTCTGGTACTCATGGTGGCATTTCTCAACCATTCATTTAACTGTTTTAGTTCAATTACTAGCATCACAGCTGGATAGAAAAATTACAGTGATAAACCAATAAATGTGGCAGGAATTCTTCTCTTGTCTATTTTCCCATGAACTGTATATTGAATTTAATTGATTGAACGGAATAGAAAATGGACAAGGAGAGTATCTAATACATTCCTGGAGAAATATGCCTGTAATTAATCAGTACAGCATGAAGTAGACCCTTATGCTTAAGCAACAAATAAAACAAATTAATGGTGGGGGGAAATAGAAGAACACATTCAGTCATTTAATCTCTGCATTTGCCTAGATGAAACTGAGTTGCTTTCAGTTCAAATCACTGCATTTTGTCTGGCCATAGGACAGAATATTTATAGTTTTGTTCAGCTTCCTGCACTTACTGCTGAAGCACCTGTGCTGCTGGCCACTGCCGGAGCCAGGGCACTCCCCTCAGTGAACCAGTACTGCTCCTGTGAAGCTCACCCTGCAGGGGCAACATTCAGGAGGAAGCTGGTTTGCATAATTTTTGTTTGCCTTTGATGGGGAGGAGGTGGTGGCCAGGTTGTGCTTCAGCCACCGGGGCCCTGGGGAGGAGGTGCCACAGAATGCCATGTCCTCAGAGTGTGGAGCAAAGGGAAATCAAACAGCAGCTCCTCTTTACCTGGCCCGCCTGCTTGTTAAATACACTCAGTCAGGTTGGGACTGGGCATGAACAATAAAACCACAGCTCATTGCCTTTAGACATTGGTACAGCAATGGCTGATAAAGCAGCTGATCTTCAACAACATATTTTGTTTTAGCACCATTGCTCCCAGGAGACAGAATTTTCATTGCAAGCAATGTATTTAGCTGTTACCAAGAAACTCTGTGTGTTAGCGAGGGACAAGATAAAAAACCTTTCCACTGACATGGGTCTGAACATCAGATTCATGACTCATTGTTTATTACACATCTCTGCAACTGATATATAGAAAAATGTTTTCAACCTCCTATGTCTAAAGCAAAAAAAAAAAAAATTAAAAACAATAAAAAGGAATTGAAAGGATTTTGACTGGATTTGTGCCACATTCTCTGCTACACAATAGAAAACACACTCTACAGTTTTTGAGTGGGTATTGCAAAAATAGTATTAATTTTAAAAGGATTTTCAGATGGTATAATAATGTATCAGGACTTTCAGCATGTTAAAGGACAAAACCCAGAGATGGATCTTGCATTCACACACAGCATACAATAATTCAAGGATTCACCTGTACAAGGATATTGGCTAGAAGTAAGAACATGCAGACCTCAGAGAGATGAAGCACAGCGACTTGTGACTCTCCTGATGCTGCATTAGAGCTGTGTTTCTTTAAACTCAAAAGAAAACAAGTTGCATCCCTGTGTCTGTCTCACATTGGTAGAGGGAGTGCATAGAGACCTAAAGCAGGCTGGGGGTGAGGCTGTTTAGGTGGTTTCTGTGATTACATTTCTCTGCCTGGTCCCAACCTGTCATACTGGTTGCTCATGGCTGTTCATATTAGGAGTATTTCTTTCTTACTTCCTCCTGTAGATCATAAACTCATTTGACATTGGTAAAACCCATTTGTCTTTCCTTTTTTGGGTTGTTTTTTTTCCATTCTTGAATCTATATATCTAACTTTCCCAGACACTGCATTGTTGAATTCACCTCAGCAGTTGAATTTAGATAGAAAGTAAGAAACAAAAAAAGGAAAGGGAAGGAAAAGAGAAAGAAGAAATATAATGAGAAAAGGGTCTTCCGCTCTCCAAATTATTCTAAAATTTTGATAAAGGACAGTTTCAAGGCTCTAATGTGTAACTTAAAAGGGTTGCTAAACAAAATCACTAAATGTCTTTATGAATCTTAGAGCACTTCGTTTATGTAGAAAGTCGGATATTCATCTGGTGCAGCTCCATGTAGCTCACTGATTGCAGTGGGAGATTTACAGATCAGGGCTAGCTGAAGGTCTTGCTCATGCTGCAACAAACATGCATACGTGCATATATATGCATGACAAAATAATGAGAAAGCCTTCTCTACTCTCGTAACTAAAGATAAAACTCTATCAGATTGTAAATCAAAAGACTTAGATTATTTGTCCCTGCAATTACCCACATGTACTGTGCTACACTTCATCCAAGCTACTCTAAAATACTGGTAGGAGAGGCAGTAAAAACCAGCCACTGTGAAGAGCACTCTGAACACAGATACCCGTGCAGAGGCCACGTTTTTGTGCTCCCCCTCTCCAGCACCACAGCTTTGCCAGCTGAGCTGTGGCAACTAACCTGACACATGCTCCAGGCCTATGTACCACTTGCAAAGTGAAATGTGTTAAATTGAAGTTGTGTTACAGTGCCTCTGTTTTGCTGCTGCTCCTGATGGATAATAGAGACGAAACTGATTTAGCTTAAATGCTGAGGAGCCAGAGAAGAGCATAACTAATACTCAGTCCCTACACATCCTCTCAGCCTCCCCTGGGTTTCATTTCTCGCTGTGCAGCTCACAAAAGTGCGTGGTGGGAATTGGAGTGTAAAGGCAGATGCCATTTCAGGTAACTTACTCATCCTGGAAATGTTTCCAGTTCAGTATACAAAGATCCTGAAGAAGGCAGACTGTTCTCCACTCCCTCGGTACCATACATAAGGGCACACAAGCTCTCAACCACTCCTAGTCACATTTTATACCAAAGTTTAACTACTGTGAAGCCCAAAAAAGACAAACTAGCACCTAACAGCGGGCCAAAGGAAAACCAGTCTTTGTAATTTAGTGTCATAGACACTTGCATTTTTCATGCCCCACAGCACTCGAGAGTCACCAGACCCAAAGCATCTCAGTCTCACAGCCCGCTCCTGTGCTGGGGGGCGGCCCCACAGCCCACCTGGCTTTTGGAGCACAGATAGGCAGCAGTGCCTGTGGGGACTGCATTTACCATGTGCAGGGATCTCCAATTTTTTTCATAACTGAAACTTGCCCAGGAGTAATAGCTTTAATTCTGCTCTGCAGCAGCACTATGTTAACTACCAGATGCTGAGGCATCGAATGCCTATCACTGTGGATTAAGATGAGACAAAATTTAAACCCTTCTTTAAGCTTATTTTGTTCTTTTTCTCCCTTGGTATCAGTGTCACCAAAGGAAAGTTTTCTACTAAGGAAGAAGCTTTCAGACTATGAAAGAAAAGGAATAAACATCAGTCATGAACAAAGAAATGAAATGTTGCCACAAATTTTCTGTGGTTATTAGTTACAGAGTGAAGTGGGGAGAAGGAACCTGGAGTGATGCTGGGTTTGTGATCTGAGAGCATGTGACTAGTACAGCTTCAGGCTCTCACTGTGTTATTAATGACTGTTATGCAAGATGCATTAAGAGATACTCACTGAGCCCTTGGCTACTACTGAATGGCTCAGTAACCATGGCATGCATTCGTAATCTCTCAGTATTTCCTGATGGAAGTGAGCAAGTAAGTGTAAGACTCATGCTCTAAAAGTTAAAAGGTCTGAATTTTTTAAGTTCAATCTTAATTATGAATTTTCTACATTAACAACACTCAATTTTACACAGTTAGGACATTATCATAATGTATTTTGCTCTTATTTCCTTGCATGTCCTCTTATTTTCATCTTTTGTCTGGCAATAAAGCAAGAGAGAAGGTTGATTAGAAGTTCTTTATGCATCCACATAAATATATATGCATACGTGTGTCTATACAATGAGCTACACCTGAAAAATGGGGCGAAGCCTTCCAGCCCTCTCATCCTGCAGCTTGAGCTCTTCGTGGGTGGCATCCGACCCTGTGCCACTACCCCCGAGGTGGGAAGGGTTCCCCCTTCACACTTCATGTCCGCATCTCCCTGAACACTCCATGCATTTGGTGCAATCCCGAAGCACAGCGGTGCCCAGAGCAAGATGGGAGGAACGAACACCATGGCAATACTCACCCCAGGCCTCTTCCAGATGAAGGGAATGGGCGGGTTTTCACTGAAGAAGAGAGAGGAGTTGCAGGCGGGGAAGTCGGAGTCCTCAAAGAGGACCCCCGTGCGCAGGCACTCCTGCTTCAGCTCCTCGTAGCCCTTCCCCGAGCTGTGGGTGGCACGGCCCCCCCCCGGCTGCGCAGGTGGCCGCGGCTTCGAGTCCTGGTACAGGTAGGGCATGTCTCCCTCCGACCTGCCAGAGAGAGCCCGGGGAGCCAAGGCTTGGCTGGTGGTGGGACAGAGTGACGAGGGGAAACAGCAGGAAAAAGAGAGGGGAGCAAAGATACCTCACGTGCCTCGTGAAGGAAAAAGGGGTGGAAAGGGCTGTGCGGTGGGGGAGCCGGCAATATCCTCCAGCCCTCCTCCGTCTGACCTCCTCGAACTGCTGCTGTGCGAGACGGAGCTCCCGGCTGCTCTGCACAGCACCAGCGACAAACACCCTGAAAGCAAACAGGGAGGGAAAGCGGCTGGTCCCGGCCACCCTGGGAGCGGCCAGGAGGTGCCTCGTCCTCCCCAGGGCAGAGCCACTGTGACTGCGAGGCGAGGAAGGGTGTGCGCACGGGCCGGGCGGGAGGTTGCCACGGGGCAGGGATGGCTTCGAGTTATGCAGCAGCCAGCCAGGGCCAGCGAGCGTAGCCTTGGGAGGGAAAGCAGAGCGCACGGCGGCAGTGCCAGCTTGCCTGTTTCTCACAGCGGGGAGAGCGGCCTGGCCTTACCGGCGGCACGGCTGCCTCGGCGGGAGCTGGTGTCCCCGTTGGATGTCGTGCAGGAGGGACAGCAGGGCCAAGGGATGGCCGTGGCCATGGCTGCTCTGCTGGCAGGCGTCTGGGCCCAGGGCAAGGGCTGGGTGTGCAAAGCTCGTGGGGAGGGCTTGGAGCAGGATATGTCCTGAGTAAACACAGGGAAAGCGTCAGAAAATGTTACCCTGAGGAGGAATTCTAATGGGCCGCACACTGAAGGAGTTCTGTGTACACTGTAACGTGATTTTAAAAACAAATACTTCTGTACATGTCGCTGACTTCCAGGTTCCTTTGTTTGTCTGTCACCATCACTGGTGAAGGGTCTGGAGCTAAAGTCTGATGAAGAGCAGCTGAGGGAGTCAGGGTTTTTTAGCCTGGAGGAGGCTCAGGGCTTATCACTCTCTACAAGTACCTGAAAGGAGGTTGTAGCCTAGTGAGGGGGCAGTCTTTTCTCTCAAGTAACAAGCAATAGAACAAAAGGAAATGACCTCAGGTTGCACCAGGGCAGGTTTATATTAGATATTGAGAAAAATTTATTCACAGAAAGGGTTGTCAAGCATTGGAACAGACTGCCCATGGAAATGGTGGTGTCACCATCTCTGGCGATATTTAAAAGATGTATAAATGTGGTGCTGAGGGATATGGTTTCATGGTGGACTTGGCTGTGCGTCGTTGGTGGTTGGACTCAATGGTCTTATAAGTCTTTTCCAACCTAAATGATTCCGCGATTTTTCTCCTAACCAGTGTTTACCTGCAGCATTGTGTCTCACATCAGACAGTAAAATGCTGTGCTGGAGAAGATGCCAGACCACGCACTGTGGATGCTCCGAAGGAATAATGCTCAGAGCCAAACAGACGTGGATATTCCTCTCTGCTTGGAAAGGGAAGAGATAGCACCCTCTTGGAACAAATTACAGTTCCTGTAGTACAAAACACAGCCCGGAGTACAAACAACGCTCAGCCCGCCTTTGCTTTAACTGGTTCTTTGGTGGACCAGTCAAGCTTGCTGCCAAGAGATGATTTATGGAGAGCAATTAGGTGAAATAGAATTAGTTCCTTTCTGTTCTGCTATTTTTCACAGTAGTGCTGTGAGGAAAGCTTTCTTTTTCAGAGCATATATTCCCATGTTTATTCCCCATAATTGCATCCATTGTTGATGTCTGCAGGCTCTCTGCTGAGACTAAGTTCCCATTGTCCAAATGTATGGATGCTGTCCAAATGTGTGAGAAGACACAGGTCTGGTGATCCAAACATAGACGTCATTTGACCGAACTTTAGGTTTGCAGAATAGAGTCCAAACTACTCACCTGAGCTTTTTCTACAGCCAGTGAGAGGATTGAAACCTCCAGAAAGGGACTCATTTTGTACTCATCCATACGACCCCTCTTGAGGTGACTGTGCCTTTCATTTGCCTGTAGATAGACCCTCTAATTTAGGGTAGATGCCCAGATGAAATGCATATAGTCAAGTGAGACCAAGGGGCTAAGGCAGGTAAAAGACATTTTAGTGCCAACACGAGCTCAGGGATGTGAAGTACCCAACATCCCTCATTCAGCCAGTGGCAAAATCAGGTTACTTTATCCACAACACCTCTGTGTGGGCCAAGGTGCATTCTCATAATCCAGACTAAATGCTGACTGGGAAAGGAGATGTTCAGTGTTCTAGACATGCAGCCTCCACACCTGCTATGTCCAAAGGAGAGTAACCATATATCACTTCAGGGACTTTCTTCTTTTCAAAGTTCATTTGCATATGAAAATGTGTGGGCCGAGCTCTATGGGTGCTTGTCCTGTTACAGGGGAATGCATGCAGGTTCTCTCCTATGTGAACACTCTGGTGTGCAATAAGAAATGTTTTCATGCTGTATGCATGTCATGACACTGCAGGGAGCTTCATGTCACTGAGATTTCAGCCTTGGTGTCAAGGTGCTAAAAGTGCCCAGGAAAGATGGGTGCCTGGGGAGGGCAGGTGGAAAAAAAGAGGCATGAGCAGAAAACACTTCTAAAATGTCTCCATTCTCATGAATATACAATACCTTCCCCATCACGTGTTAAGAATCATGGGTTCATCTCTGAGGCTTTCAGGTCTGGAAGGGCAGAAATAAACAAACCTATGTATCACTTACATACCTAGTCCACTCGAGTTTTACAAGGACTAAGCAGTTTTGCTCTTTTGCCATGAAATCACCTTTGGAAAGCAGTAAGAGTGCATTTCTCCCCTAAAATGACTCTTGTTATTCTTGCCACTTGGTGGTCTCTGCAGATATTCAGGGTGGGAGGAAAGTACAGCACATGCCCTGTCTGCTGTGGACAGACAACCAGCAATGCATTCCTACTTGCTCAGGAGAGCAGTGGGCAGGATTTGAGCCACTGGCCTAGAATACCTTTGCTCCTTAGGTGTCCTGGTCCACTGAGTAAAAGCAGGGTGTGCTTTAACACTCCCTGGAACAGCAGGTGAACACAGATGGTGAGAGACTGCGACACCAGCCCGTGTACATGTTCATTTGGCTTGCTGCTGCAGCAGACATACTGTGACATTTGAGCAATACAGGACAGTATTAATACAAATGTCTTGTCACACTGAGTAGAAAAGTCCTAACTCCACAATTACACTGTCTCAGGAACTGTGGGTTTCCAGCACACCAGGCCTCTCCCAGCAGGGGCGATAGTGCAGGTCTGTCCTTGCTCTGTGAAGGCAGCGAGTGACCGTCTGCCTGTGTGTGAAAGTGCTGCTGGCTGAGAGAGAGCTGTCAGATCGAATGCCATTAATTCCTAGTGACACAGCTCTGGACACCATTAGGCTCCTGTGGACTGCAGAGATCTTTCTACAAGCCACATGATCAGGCAAGATTTCAAGGTGACAGCCTAACAGCATGAGTGATGCACAGGCTGGCAACATGTGTTAAACCTGAACACTGCTTTCTTCCACATACCATCGTTAAATGCCTGTTTCTGGGACATCAGGGGTTACATCCATTACCTTCAGCCATGGGTCCAAAGCACTTAGGGAGTGTGAACACCAATTGCAGCTGCCCTCAGGCATCGCCCCCTGCCTAGCCACACTGCTCATCCCATAGCACCAACAGAGGGAACCAGGTGGGCATTGTGCTGAAGAAGTGCTGGCTCTGGCAGAGGGTGAGCATCCTCTGCCACAAGCAGAGCCTCAGGCACACTTACTGCCGACAGGAACAGAGTAATTTCTGTCTTCTATTGGGTCAGACTTCGTTGAACTTGTTTTCTTCAAGAAAGCAGAATGTCTGATTTGGTTTTCTGTGGTTTGAACTGCTTTTACTCTAGAGGAGACTCTTGCTTTCCAGTGTAATTCACAGAGTAGAAGGTGACATAAAGGCTTGATGTAGGAAATGACGATTTCCACTTTTCCTCAGCCTCCTTGCTTAGCATCATGCTACAGCTCTGACTTTCAGCCCCCGCTGTTCAGCATCTGGCATGTGCTTTTTCTGAGTCACACTTATGTAATTTCTTCCCCATTAACAACAGGTAGACTCTGGTCATTCAGGATTTAAAGTTGGTTATACAAATGACAGCAACTTGATTAAGTCTTTCATAACCATGTTGTCATTAAACCTCCTGCCCTGTCAACAGTTTAACATTGGAGGGTTTTTCCAT
This sequence comes from Atrichornis clamosus, assembly GCA_013400975.1. Lineage (NCBI taxonomy): Eukaryota > Metazoa > Chordata > Aves > Passeriformes > Menuridae > Atrichornis > Atrichornis clamosus. The sequence continues at coordinate 68,277 of WBMZ01002014.1, forward strand.
AGCCTTTGACCTCACTGACCCCATGTTCTCCAGTGTTTGTTGCCTGCTGGCTAAGCCCTGACAGTGGCATCTGACCTTCTCTAAGGGACTGGTTTAGGCTAGAATATTTAATTTTTGTGCTCCTTCTCCAGGCGTTTGAGAGAAATGGCTGGTTTTGTCTAGGTCCCTTTATCATTCTCCTTATATTTGCAAAGATTTATGGGTAGATGTTACTCGGACTGAGGTACCATCTATGAAACTCAGCAGCTTTCTATCCTTTCTCCCCTGAATCTGTATGAAGTTACATAAAACATCTTTGTTCTGTCTCTGAGATTAGTCTCATTTCATACTGCTTGGCACCCTCTGAACCTTGCATTGATTTGAATCCAAATGCCACAGTCACAGTCACATGAAACCACACTGTTTCTGATACTTTCCATTGCTTTGGCTCAATGCAGAGCATGGACTTTTGCCCAGTGGCTTGCAGCCTGGCAGGCTTTGCACATGCTCCTGCACACATCTTTGCTAACTGGGGACGTGTTCTATTGCTCTAACAACAGCTGAGACCAGACAAAATAGAGCCCAGCTTGGGGCTGTTTTTTTAAGGACTCTTCTGTTTTCTTCTAGCAATAAGGTAGTAGACGCTTCCTCTGGAGTTGACAGGGTTTGCTACAGTCGGAGCATCCTTCTCTCCCTCATTTCCAGGCAGAAGTGAGGTGGCGGGAGGGGAGGTGAGAAAGATGAGCTTTAAGTGTTCTGCAAGACAGTCTGAGGAATGTATGCCCCTACAAAATGTTGTGGACAGCCTAGTGAAAAATGCTAGAGAGCAATGAGAAAATGGGTACAGGAAATCAAGGGAAGGATTTTTAAGAAATGCCCTTTGAAAATCTTGCTGATTAAGGGAAAAAAGTATCTTGGAGGATTTGCAGGATATCAAAATCTCGTTCATGGGAGGATCCTAAAATAACTGAATGTAAGACGTCAGGTTGCTTTCACTGTGCTGTGCAAAAGTCATAGATGGTTCTCCTACAGAGGCATCAGTCCCAAATGTGGTCCTAGGACTAATGTGTGCTCACACCACGTGCAGCTATACTATCACTGCCCCCTGCCATGCCTGGCTATGGAATGCTAATATGGGCCAGACATGGTCCAGGACCAGGGGCAGGTGGATGCTGAGCTGTCACCCTGAGGGAGGGTGACCCCATGAGGCAGCTCCCCCATCACAGCCTACCTTGCCCAGGTTACCCTGATGCTGACAGCACTCCAGTGCCAGGATGCAGCTCTGCTCATCCTGTCTCCTTTCTGCCCAGCCTCTCTGATGGGCTACCCCTGCTATTGCACATGCAGAAATATGAAATATTTCTTCTTGTGTGCTTGGGTAAGTAATGACAACGTTATCTGTGCTGGCAGATGAAACATCACCATTAGATCGCCATCTAAGTGCTTTATCCAGACAAACAGCACAGCTTTCTGAGCTGTTGTTCCAGGTTTTTGTCAGAGCTAAGCACACACTGCTGCATTAATTCATTACTTTGGGGGAGTGGCAGTTTTACAAACAAAAGACGGCTTTTCAGATTATTTTTATTCTTTTTCTTTAGACTGTGAAACACCAAGTGGCAGTGTGGGAGAGGAGCCAAGTTGCAACATGTCTTCAGCCCCTTGAGTCAGAGCAAATCCCTAAAGGAGCCCAACTTTTCCTGGGAGAATAGCTGTAGGAGCACTCCCTGATCTTTTTTTAAATTATTTTTTAATGAGGGGAGTTATGGTTTTCAAAGACTTTCATCACGGTATGTTGCCAGGAGGCAATCTTAATTCTTTTCTCATTATGAATATTCTGGGCTCAATATACTGTTACTCAGATTTATCCCTCAAGCAGTAAGCTAAATTGTTCTTTCATGTTTTTACAGCTAACATAGAAAGGGTAGAAAAATAAAGCAAAGTAAAAATAAAAATGAACCCAAAACTGCAGCATTTAAGCCTTTGCTTAAAAATCATCCAGTAAAAACAAAAGAGCAGGAAATACTGATCTGCAAGGAGATTGATTTTTGCCACTCTACTGAAACCCCAGAATCTTCAGTTTCAGCTCTTTCACTATTTCCTGTTAAAAAAAAAAAAAACAAAAAATCCAACAAAAAGACTGGGTATAAATTTAACTTTCCCCTCCTCTTGCTTCCAGAATTACTGGTTTGCCAAAGGTCAGCAAGGTAATAACATTTCCAAATGTTCCCGACCGAGCCGGGAGCAGCGATGCGGCGGTGCCTCCGCACGGCGGCAGCTTCGCCTAAGGAGCCAGGGCAGGGATGTGCCGCGGTCCTGCGGCCGCGGGATCAGCGCCGGGATGCGCACTGCTCTCCTTTCCCGGCAGACTTCTCACCTGCCAAAACACTTCCACACCGGCGCTGGCGTGGGGCGCTGCTTCCCACCTTTGCGTGGCTGGGCTGGAACTGGTCCTGAAGGAGTGGGGTGGGTCTGTAGAGCAGCCCCGAGGAGGGAGATCCTGCGAGGCTCTTGAAAACTGGGCAGCCTTGATGCTGCCCGGCGCAGTCCCTCTGCTTTCTCCCAGGACCCGAAAGCAGCAGGGAGTCCAGTGTAGCCAAACACTCGTCAGTTGTGCCTCCTCAAATTAAGGCAAATCTGAAAGTCCCGCTCCTATCTCAGGTCGCAGAAGGGTCTGTCCTTTTGTTTACTGTAGATTATATTTGGAGCAGTGAAAACTGCTGCTGCTGGCCCAAAAGAGTTGCAATTTTGCCTCTGTAACTGTCTGGCAAAGTGGCAGCTGCTAGGGCTCAAGGATATGGAAAAGTCCCATAATGCCTGCAGTGAGGAAGGAGCCAGTCTGTTTCTCACTAATGAACTGCCTAAATTGGATATGATTAAAACCACTCCTCGAATGAGGCAGGAGAGTACCACAGACAATCTTCTCAGAGGAACACCAAATAGCAGCCAAAGTAGCAGAGTCCTGCTGATTTGCCCACCCAGGCAGAGGAGCGGGAGGAGGGGTGGAGGTGTCTTGAGGGAGGCTTGGGAGAAGATGAAGGGGAACTTGAGTTTGTGCAGGGAACAGAGATATCCCATTTTCTGAAGGTATTTCTATGGCTGTGCTTTGAATTTCCAGGCTAGGAGAAAACTATTGTGCATAGTGCCCTGGGAACAATTTGGCTGGGGTTCAAATATTGCAAGAAGAGTTTCAAGATCCCAGTAGTGCCAGAAAAGATCAGCCACCCAAGGTATCACTTAGGAGATCCCCAGGGAGTAAACCTTCACTGAGCTTATTGCAGCACCTTTGCAATACTGAGGGGAGCAGGATGTTTGGTGGTGGAGGCTTCTGGAGCTGAATATTGTGGCATTTCCCAGACAGTGGTCTCTTGACTGCTTCCTGTGCTCTACTTGGGAAAAAACTTGAAGACTTCAGTGGCTGACCCAGCTGGAAAATGTTGGGACACTGCAAAATCCATCCCTGACACAAAGGCATCTGCCAGAGTTCTGATAACAAAGCTGGCACCAGCTCTTTCAAGCAAGCATTTTGCTCTGCTGACACTGCCATCCCTGCTCCTGTGCCATGCAGCTCTTATCCAAGGGATGAAGATACAGCGTGATCAAATAGGTAACACGCTGGGCTGGGGTACAGAAACCTGGCTGTTTGTCCTTGAGGTGTTGCCAGCCTGGTGTGTGACTGAAGGTGATTCTTGCCACCTCTCTGTGTCCGCTTTCTCTCTTAGGACAGGCTGCTCTGCACTGGCTGCTTTGATTGTCTTTTGCTCCTCACAGGCACAGCATCTGCCACAGGAAATGACAGAAAATCAATGGAATGTTGCTGCTATAAGTGTTAGACTGCAAAATATTTTGAGACCCTCAGGGAAAGAGGTTTCCTCTGCCCATATGCACAGTGGCCCATGGTCATGCCTCTGTGTGCATGTGCAGGCTGTGCACAGATCATTCTTAAAATGCTACTGAAAACTGCATCTTCCACTGGGACAAGCAAAAAATAGGGCTACAAAAATTTGAAGCAATCTTTACTCTCTGGGCCTTCAAACACAATCTGTAACAAGCCAAATGTAATTATAAACTGGAACAACACATACTGTTGTTAATATAAGCTTCCTTGAGAAGCAGAAAGAGATGTTGAGATGGTCATGCTCCCTCCTCCAACAGGGAGGATGTGCAGCACTGCCAGGGCGATGGCAGGCAAGGCAAGGCACTTCTTCTGTGAGGAGGGAGCAGTGTGCCACACATGCCCTTTCAGAGAGGCCTCAGCCTGAGCCAGCTCTCAGGCTGCCCACTCATCATGTGCATTTTGGCGTCATCCAGGCAGACACGCTCTTTCCCTCCACCCCAGCACATGTGATCCTTGGGGTTTATAGGAGCCATGTTACCAAGTTTTCCATTGCTCCTTGCTGTGAGAACCCACGGCAGAAGCAGGATAATCCCTCTCTTTCATCATCTGTACTTTGAATGTTATTATTGAAAAGCATTTTTGCAATCCTCTTTACACAAAAAATTGGGCAAGCTGAGTACATCCCTCATGCTCACCAGAAGCTTTCACAGAAAAGTTGTTCCAGCCAGCAAGGGCAGAGGTCAGGTACATAGAGAAAACACAGGAAAAATCACATGCAAACCTATTCCTGTTTTATTAAAAGAGTTTAAAAAAAATTACTTGCACAGCCTTTCCCCACCAGAGCTGGCAAAAATAAACAAATAAAATCAGGCCCATGGCAGCTTGCCACTGTTCTCACAGAATGGGCGGGAAATTGGTTTACTAATGTATAGAAACTTGTCTGACCCACTGCCAGAGCTGTATTCCTTCTTTGCTACTCATTCACTCTGGAAAGAATCACCGAATACTCTGTGTGCAGCTGAAGTTAGAACAGCCCATAGGTCCAGCAGGAGACAGAGACACATCTCAGACCCCAAAGCAGTAACTCTGCCACAGCTAGTACACATACCCTGATTAAAAGGAAAAATACTGAAAAGTCGCTAATTAACATTAAGAGCCTACCCCCAGTTTTTGAAAATTGTTCATATTTTTCAGGGCTTATGTTGATTTTGAAGAGATAGCAGCACATTCCTAAATGCTCTGTGCACAGGAACAGATCGCAGCAATGCCAGGGCTGAGGGTCAGGTTTGCTGAGTGTGGTGTTTCAGGCGTGTACCTCTACTGAAAGAGTAATTTCAGTCTGTGCTGCAAAATGAGCCAGCATAAGCTGGCCTCAGCTAAGACATCTCTATTTCCTTTGCAAGTTGAAGACAAGCCCTTAGAGAGGAGCATGAGAGATGTTAGATCAAGCAAAATTCTTGGCAGCTGTCTGTCTGGAGATTTCCTGAGTTAGCAATCACATCTGGACCATCATGTTCTGCACAGGTAAATGACCATGCCCTCTGTTATTTCATTTAATGTCTTTTTGTACCAAGACCCTCGATCTCTGCAGATCCTGTGGCAGTGTCTCCTGCAGTTCATGCATGCAAAAGGGGCCTTCCTTTACATTTGTTGCCTGATAATTTTACTAGGGACCCACTGATTCTGGCAATGTAACAAAAGAGCAGTTCAAGACTTTCTGTTCACCTTCAGCATTTTACCTTTATATTTCCCATACCAGTGGATACTCTTCCAAATTGAGATGTCTAGTTCCCTGTAGGCACTCTACTGCTCTACAGAGTTTTTTTCCTGGATGTCTTGCAAACAATGGTCCTTCCATTCCACTGTTACGACTGACTGCCACACCTGGGGTGATTACTGCACCAGCTGATGAAGCAATAGTCTGCAACCTTCCCCTTGTCAGATCCTCCCACACAGGCATCCTCTTTTTCCTTTCCTCCCTGTCCTTTTTGCAGTGTGTGTTTGCCCTCTGGGTTTGGAGCCTTGTCCAGACCCCAGACTATGTTGGCTTACCAAAGCAGATGAGAGAGGGAACATTATGAATGTTGAGGGGATGTAGAGGTTTACAAATACCAGTGTCAACTCACAGGTTGTATAAACAAACTGTTGGTGGCTGATTTCTCACTCAAGATGCTTTCAGTCTTAATAAAAGGAACCCTTATGTTTAGTAATGAATTATATATGCCATCTACATGCTATTATGTCTAAGTTAACCATATATTAATTCATAATCTGTGTGCCGATTCACACATGGAAGACTCCATGTGAAGGTCTGTGGTCTGGGTCTGTAGGCAGAGTAATTTATTATCCCTCCTCCATGACTGCTGCCTCCCAGGAGACAAGGACATCATTACAGGAGTACATCTGCCCCATTTGAGTTCAGGACTCAGAGCAAACTTTGGGAAAGCTGGAAAACAAACTGAACGAACCAGAATAAAATATTTACTATTGTCTCTGCACAGAGTGCTTAATTTTATACAGCTTTTCCCAGAACAAGCTGGATCAATGAAAACACTCTTTGACAAAGTGGAAACATAATGTTATTCAGCTAAAGATCGGCTGCCTGGTCAATCAGTCAAAATTCTAGCTTGGACAAAAATATTTTCCCATTCAAGACTGAATTACGTGCTGTTGTCTGTGGGGTTAGTGTTCCTCTGCCAGGGTTAAAATTTCTAAAACCTTTTTGGCAGTATTTAGATGAAGAAGTGCTGGAGCACCATCACTGAGAAATTTTCATGGGGCAGGGGAGTGCTTCCACTTTAGCACTTCAGAACAGTGAGGCTGACCAGGAGATCTGATCCCTAAGGATGACTGCAAGGAAACCCGTAACTGCAGCTCCAGTGTTTTTCCACCCCTCTTTGCTCCCTTTCAGCAGCTACCATGAATAACAAGCAGGAAAAACAGAGGCAGGTTTTGAAGAGAAATGAGGGCAGTGGTGGGGAGGAGGGAGGCGGGCCTGGCTTATGCAAGAGTGGGTATAAAATGGGGAGCCGTGTACCCCTCCAGAATTGGAGAGTGGGGCAAGAGGAGAGCACACGCACCTCATCGCTTAACAACAGGTTTGAGCTGTCTGTGTTTCTTTGTACCTTTACTGTGGCTGTTGCAGGGAGAGATTCATTAGGAAAAGTGTGGGCCACGGGCTTGTTTTGCACAGGGGATGCCTGTAGGAACAGCCTTGATGTCACCTTCTTTGGTTCCTTGTTGCCAGAAAGCTTTTTGCCCAAGTTTGGCCCAGTGCAGATTTCCTGGCACAGCTCTCTTTAGGGGACAAAATTCTTGGACATCAGAGCCAAAGGGCAGGATAGAGACTTTGCTTTCTAAAGTCAAAGCTCTATCTTTAAGCACATGCTCATTCCTAAAACCATGGCAACCCAAACAAAAGCCTGACAACAGGGTCCACATATAGTAATTGGAATAATGCTCATGCACTCCTGCTTAAAAATGGCTCAGAAGTGGAATGAAAGACTAATTAAGTACTACTAGGATAAAACTTGTTGCAGGTGTGGCAGGATATGTTCTTCATAGTCTGAAACCTTCTCCTTTAGTAGAAACTGTTAGAAGATAAAAGACAAAGATCTAAGAAGTGCAGTGGTGTGTGATGCATCTTAATAGGGGAATATTAATTGAGTGAGCATAAGTGACTGGCAAATGAGGGGGGACCTGTGTCTGAGCTTTGTAGTAGTGCATGAACATACAGTGAAATCAAAGGTTCTCCCTCATTACTGAGGCCAGCCAAATTCCCAGTGGTCTGAAGCAGGAGGAGCACTGTGGTGAAACCAGGACATGAAACATTTCCTGGGGAAACCTTTTTCTGGAGAAAGCTGGGTATTTTAATTTGATGACTTTATTGATGGGGGCAGGAGTGGGGGGCAAAAGATAGACTTTTGTGCTCCTCAAAGTCTTCGACAATTTGTTTATCGACAGAAAACTGAGCGCACAAACACCAAAAGAGACCCAAAGGTCAACCTGGCTGAAAACCCTGAGAACATTCAACTAAACTGAACTTTCTTTACGTGACAGAGCCACCAGACCAGCATGCTGGACTTACTGTTCAGATGCGTCCTGCTCCCCTTCTTCTTCAGGACAGCACCCCCTGCAGCCAGGGGTGCCTGACTTAGGGCTGGTACTTACAGCAAAAGGAGACCAGCAGCTGTAGCACAGCTTGGTCATGACTTGCAGGGGAGCTGGAAGCAGGAGATACCCAAACAACAACAACATCCTCTGGGTGCTACAGCACGGAGGCTTAATGATTTAAGAAAAATATTACAGTGACTGAGGGGTTTGTGATTTCCCCTTCCAGTGTTTATTGTCCACAGCAAACATGTAAGTCTGACACCTGTACTATATGTTATTAGCATCACTTGTAGCTTATTAATGAAAGCCAATAATTCTTCTTAATAAGGACACTTTTCAGAGTTTTATGGAACACAAGGTGCTCTACCCTGAAACAGCCTTCATTTGTGTGTCCTCAATACAGAGAGTATCAGGATGGCTTTTCTTTTTGCCTGTGTCCAAGCCTCATCTAGGACACAGCAGACCAGCTGTAGCTCATAGGCATGGTGTGTTCTGGCCGTTTGTGCACACTGCTGATGCCTGATGCCTCAGGTGGGCCCGCATGGCTGGTGGTGCAGGGATACAGATTTGGGCTGTGCTCACGGCCCACACGCAGCTCCACTGGCCTCTGAGGGACTGTGGGAAGGTCTCTGCAGTGCAGAGGGGAAAGAAGGGGGACTGCCACCGGAAATCTAACTTGTTCTCTTAGCATTTAGCTGAGCAAAATGCATTTTTCATAGAGGAACTACTTCTCTAGCTGGGCTAGATGCATTTTATAGCTGTTTGGAGATGGTATAAATGCTCAGGGACTGCTCTGTGGCCAGTTGCTTCCTCGACTGGGATGCTCAGACAGCAAGAGGACAAAACACCTTAAATATTTCAAGCTGTTTGTTTAAGCCTTCAGTGCATGATAGCATATCATAAAAGTCTGGGCTCAGAACCACTTTCAGACCTCGTTAGAGAGAAGGTAATCAGATTGTTTAAGTGAAAAGCACAACTGCAGAGACAAAAATTTCTCATCTCATGGCATTAGGCACCTGGCACACAGCCCTTGGGCTGGCAGGACTCAGATGTCCCTGTCTCCACCTTCATGTCCACCAGCTCCAGCTGCCCAGGTGCACTGGAAACATCCCTCTTTCTCGGCTCTCTCCTTGAACCCAACATGTAGCTGGGCACCGCAGTACAAATCAAGCCTGACTGGCCCTCTAAAATTGAAGCACAGATGATAAATCAGCCCTACTCCTGTTAGAGCCCTGGGATTTTAATTACTAAGAGTAACGGGCACCGAACAAGACACAGCCTAAGCAACTGCATTATCCCTGGTTTGATTCACCAGTTTATTTGCTTAAATAGGAAGAAGGGGCACACCAAAATTGGAAGATTGTTTCAAAAGCAGCAGAAAGATCTGCAAATCCCAACCTTTTTGCCAAAGAGGACTTGGGAGGCTGAGACTGGGAGGCATGAAGTCTTTGTGATCCGGCTCTGGCAACCTCACCTATCTGGCTTTCATCTTCTCTGTTTCAACATGTTTTGTTGCAGAGGAGAAAGAATAAAGCCTTGACATTCTGAACAGACCAAGAGGGAAAGAAGGGGTAAGAACTGAGAGCTTAATCACTTTATTTTGCAGTAACATACATGCCTCACACACTGATGGGTCCCCAGGCTGTAAGGTAGAGATTATAAGTGATTAATCTGTGAAGACAAAAATCCGATCCAACAAATGTAAGTACAAAGAAATCTGCATTCCTTTGAGTCTGGCACAAAATGAGGTATTTTCAGCTCCTATAATCAGTTATTCTGCAGAGTAAAATGCCTGTGTCTGTCGTAGTAAATGTGTAACTGCAGGCTACACAGGTGTGCTGGGTCTGGTTAAAGGTTGTGTATCCATCCCTGGAACTTTCTATGAAGCTGGTGTTAAGCCGGGCCCAGGTTTCATTGGGCCCTGTCTTGACTGAGCTAACTTTTTTCAGCCCCCCCAGCCTGTGATGTCGAGTAGCTTTGCGCAATGCTGCTGCGGACGTGTAGAAAGGGCATAATTCCACCTGCAGTCACACCACCCCAGGGGGCAGAGGTACTGTGAGGAGCTTGCCTGAGGGGCAGCAGCATCGGCCGGGCATCGGCGGGGCGACGCACCCCAGGACAGAGGCGAGTAAGCACCCTTACTGGATTTGCTTTGAATGCCAGCTTCTCAACTCAGGTGTTCATGCTTTTCCAAAGGGCTCGGGGCTCTCTTCTTTAGCAAATAAACCTTTCCACAGATGGGGCTCAGGGTAAGTGCTCAGCAGCAAGATCTGCTCCTCTTGCTTCTGCTCATGGGAAAAGAGCTGACATGGAGGCTCTGGCAGCCAGAGGGAAGTAACCACTGGGCATCAGTGGTGCCTAATGGCACAGCCAGCCTGGCTAGCATTCCCTGCTGTGCAGGAAAAGTTAAGAAATGCCTCAAAAGAATTGTATGATGGAGAGAAGAGTGTGGGAAGAGCAGTCCTTCTAATTTGTGGTTTTTTTGTTCGTTTTCTTGAACATCCCAATATGAAAAATGCATCAAGTAATCTAGAAATCCACTAGCACAGTGGCTGCGCTAAATGTGAAAATGAAGTTGGGAAGGCACCTCCCAACATAATTTCTTAACCAGTCATAAGCGATGAATAAGCTCTGTCATGCATGTCACCTGCTACCAGCGGGGTTGGGGAGGCAAAGGGGGGCAGGAAGCAGAGCGGACAGCAGCACAACCCATACAATAATTTAGAGGATGAGGTGGGAGTTAATGGGGAAGAACAGTCCTTGGGTGAAGGCACAGGGACAGAGATCTACAGCAGGTCATCCCCTGCATGCCTCTGGGGAGCAAATATTTTCAGGCTTGACCCACAGGCACTCAGCAGGAGGACGCTTGGACATCCCAAGTGACCATCACAGCAACAGAAACTCCATTTGCAAACCCGGCTGTTAGACAGGAGCCTACAGCCTGGGAATGTAGAGATGCATGTTAGCAGGCATTTGTACTTAGCAAGGTATGTCTGGTTACCGAGCATCTGCACATCTCACTTTTGTACCTGCAAGAGAGTGGTGAAACTGCAAACTGGGGGGACCCCTTGGGGAAGGGGAAACACTTGGGGACCCTTCAGGGGAAGGAACATGGTTATACATTGTAAATTAGGCTGGGAAGGTGCTAGGTCTTGAATGGCTGGATTTAAAACCAAGCACTTCCACTCTGTATAAATTAAGCTGTTGGTGAGACAGACATTTCTCTGTGTCCTCTCAAAAGGCTCAGGCTACCAGAATTACAGTCTCTGACAGACTGGCATGACTCAAAAAGCCTTGGAGAAAGAAAGCAGAGAGAAGGGCTTGGGTACTGGCAAGGCTGATAGCATTTTGCCCATCCAATGAGCTCTGCAAAACTTGGAAAGGGCGAAAGAGGGTGAACAAGACAATGAACAAGAAATTACAAGTAGAATAAAAATAAAACTCTGAATAACAGGATTTTGGCCGACGATGGTGTTATAGATGCATAATTTTCAACATATTTGGATTTCAAATATACTGATTAAAAGTCACATATTAGAAATCCAAGGAAGGTACAGCAGAGCCATTACTAATCAAAACATGGATATAGGAAAAGTGAGAATTCTAAAAATATAGAATTTGTCAGTGGGTATACGTGTGTGTGTGTGTATGTGTACCCATGGCACTAGATCCTTTGTGCCAAAACAACAGTGACATCCACGTACAGTGAAATTCTCTGCTTCTTGTCAGGAAAACCAAGAGCAGCAGGTGGTCATCACAGGAGAAGACTGCCTGCACAGCAAAATAAAACTCAGCCTGCCCCTTCTAACTCTGTATTCAGATATAGAAGGTGCAATGAAAATTGTTTCAGTGTTGGCACATTTGTATAAGGGAGCCTGGAGTCTGTTTGCCTAGAAGCCAGAGTGAATGTTTATACTGGGCTATGCAAACATAATATGCTCTGCTAGTGCCAAGTATTTTGCTGACTAGACATACTAAGCAGGATTGTTCTTTGTTTGGACCCTAAGAGAGCTGCTTTCCAAACCCACTTCCTGCATAACAGCAGGCAAATGGCTTAGCCCGTCAGTGTGTCAGCAAGGCTCAGTGCAGCAGAGATAGCTCTGATCAGGTACCAGGAGCAAATGTTGTTGCATTGTAACAATGTTTTGCAGAACAAGCAAACTCTAGTTTGCAGGCATAACCAGCTTGCACAACCATTCCCATGCTAAATCCTTAGGGTGCAGCAGTGGGTAATGAAGTCACATCTGTGCTTACCATTTCCCCATCTGCTGCCATTGAAACTGGTGCCTGTCTCATCCTGGACTTTTCAGGGGGCAAAAGTCAGACCAAACACCACTAAATACTGAAATTCCCACCTTTGTAACTCCAAAGCAGCACTACCACTTCACCCTGTGATTAAGAGAAACTGTCCTTAAAACAGACTGACCGGTCTCCTTTCCTCCCCATTTTTTCTTTCATCAGACACCCTGGAGGCAATTTTCCAACATGAATGTGGTAGCAGATCTTCTCTGTTTGTTGGCTTGCCTTACCGTGGTGACTTGTGACCGGGTCTACGTCCACCCTTTCAATTTGTTTTCTTTCAACGAGAGTGACTGTGACAAGCTAGAAAAATTGGTTCAGGAAGGAAAGACTATTGTTCCTGTCTCCATTGAGTCCCAAACCACACCTGCCTATGAAGATGACCTGAATGACAACGACAAGTTGGAAACCCCAAGCCTAAACGACTGGGGGAAGGAGGAATTGGGCTACCTGAAGGACTTAGTGTACGTCCTGGGTGTGCGGTTTTACAGCGCGCTGCGGAAAGCACAGAGGGGCCAAAACGTGCTCCTGTCCCCAACCACTCTTTACAGCTCCCTGGTGTCTTTCTACCTGGGTGCCTCAAACCAGACAGCCCTTGATTTGCAGAGTTTGCTGGGATTTGTTCCCCCCTCTGGAAACCCTGACTGCACTTCCAGGGCAGTTGGAAACAATTTCCTTTCCAGCCTGAGGATGATCGAAAGCCTCGTGAAGAGCAGGGACGAGGAGCTGCTCTTTTCCAAGACACTGTGCCTGTTCTCTGCCCCTGGCATACCCCTGCTCGAATGGTTCATGCAGGACTTGCTCCACGCTGCTGATGTGTTCTGCGCCCGAGCTGTTGACTTTACAAATCCAAGCGAGGCGGCAAAACAAATAAACGCCTTTGTGGAGGCCAAAAGCGAGGGCCAAAGCAAGTGCTTACTGAGAGACACCGACCCGTCCGCCGACCTGCTGTTTGCAGTGGATGTTCGCTTGGCAGGTATGAGGCAGCACTGCGCATTTCGGGACCAGGCTGGGTGAAGGACGGGCAGTAACCCTGCTCCCGGGAAGGAAGAAAGGCCATGCCTGGCCAGTGGTGAACGGGAAGGGCTCAGATGAAAGGCTGGACCACTGCTCCCCACCACTGTGCCAGGGGTTCTGCCTGCATTCTGCCATCAGCCAGCAAGGGCAAAGGAAAGGAGGGGGAGGGAGACGGCCGCCAAGAAATCTTCCTTGTCCAGGAAACTATGGATTAGGAAAGGTGTGGGAAGGTGCATGAGAAAGAATTGTGCAGCATTTTTGGCTGCAAAGGAACTAAAAGCCATGAGGGAGCTTCAGCAAGAATGATCAAGTAGCTTTAAAGGAAGCCAAAGAAGCTGGGGGTAGCAGGCCAGAGGTAAAGATACAAGAAAGGCTAAAAAATGTAATGGACATGACTCCTCTAGTGGTTATTAAACACGGAAGTCTGGAGTCCAATGTCTGGCTCAGGAAGCAAGAAAACAATCTATCAGTTAGAGAAGTGGGGCAGCTTAAACAAACCTAGAAGAAATAAGGCAATCTGTTCATTACCTAGGATAATTCCCTGCTGCTGTCCCAGAAATCCCCCTGCACTACAACTGAGCCTTCTCTTCTGAGTGTAGCTACTTTCCAAGATCCCTGTGACTGAATGCCATACCAAAGACTGCACACTTTAGACAGCTTGCCCACCTGTGACAGAAAAATTGCAGTGAGCCCTAAGTTCCTGAATGGCTCTCTGCTGCTAAAGGTGGAGTTGTGGTGCCCTTTCTGTGCCTCTATCTTCCCACCTCTAAATTGGATGTCAGGTTTTCTTTGCCTTTCATGGGTGCTGTCATTGTCCCAGCGAGCTGTGGGCATCAGCTTTCTCTTCAGTGTAGGGTCTAGCATAGATATGATACTGCAAAAGTAACGGTCACAAGAGCAGAGTTTTCCTTTAGCAGAACCATTTTTTTCTCTCCTTCTGTATTGGAAGTTTTAAATTTTTATAAGCTTAGGAACACATGCTCAAGGGTCTGAGTCACTGGGTCAGCTCTACTACCTCCTCTCTCCCAGAAGGGTGCATTTGAGATGTTGTAGTCTCTGCACTTGGGATGGACAAAATTGGCTCAAGAACAAATGAATTAGGTAAGCAGCCTTCTTCTAATAAACACAGGAGATGACTGTAGCATTTGCTTTGCCATTTGGTTGTGAAAGGGCATCCGTGACAGATGATGCTGTCATGCTTGATGTCTGTCCCTATAGCTGCAGAAAGGAAAAGGTACCTTTTTTTTTCTCTAAAACTCATTATATATGCTCCTGAGATGCTACTAACAGCCATAGCATTGATAAAGTGACAGAAATCATGCAAAACAACAGCTAAATATTCCAGTGGTCTCAACTGTTGTTCACTTGCATACAGGTTTTTTTCACATTTGTAGACTTGCTGCCAAGCAGGGTCTGCTATTTAGAATTCAATGCAGAACATCGGGTGTAAGTTCCACGGATAGAATTCGTATTTAGCTTTTTTGGGGTTTTTTTTTTAGTTGCAAAATAATTACAAAGTGTATGAAGATAGCACTGTGGGACTGCACAGTCTTAATCATCCCTACCTTCTCCTCATTAAACACTCTTGAACTGACAATTCTCAATAACTTCATTTTTGACTAGAAGTTTGTTAGACTTTCCACAGAAAGTTATCCATCCTCTCGTTAAGCTTTTCAGGCTGGCATAAAGCCTCTGTTACAGAACATGGAGATCATCACCTGAAGCAGAGATATTTCTTTCCTGCACCCCCAAGTCAGTGCTGCAAAGTACTCATTTACCCTCCCAGGCTACATCTTTGCTCTGTGACCGACAGTGTTTCTCACCTCAGTTATCTTCCCTATATCGTAGACACAGGTTTCTTCCCTGCCCCATGTGGTTGCCAAACCCACAGCTTCTGTGTCCTGATGTGAGAGATCTCTCTGCGAGAAGCTATCACCTTCTGTAGAAGGAAATGGCCATATTAGAGCACTTCAGGAGAGTACGTGCCCAGTTACCTGTTAGAGGGCACAGACATCCAGACCCTGACCTAGCAGGGAGCCGTTTCAAACACAGGGCTCCTGATCTGCCGTTGTTCACGACTGGCACAGTATTAATGGACTCGGTCTCAAAATCAATAGCAGAGCTTTGAAATTTTTCAATATTTCCCCAAGATTATTTAAAAGCAATTACTACACCATTTTGATACATTTAGCTAACTGAATGCTCAATACTTTTTCCTTCATTTTAACTGTTACAGTCCTGACATTTTCTACCTTGTGAAAATTAATTCTGCGGGTTATAGAGACCCTGTGAAAGTGGCTCCTTTCTGCTTGCCTTATTCTTATAAAATATGAAAGAAAAAAGTGAACAACTCCATTTCCTTATTCCTTGTTTTGTTTACACCTTCCCCATCTCCTACCTGCTGCTTCTTTTGGTGAAGTTAGAGTAGGTGAAAGTGCCTAAATGCTCTTTTAATGCAAGCTCATTTGCGAGGCAAATGTTCATATGATAAAAATCCACTTACTGCATATTAAATATGTTAGGGTCCAGCATTTATCTGGGTTTGTTGGAGAATAGATTAGTTAACCGTACATCTAGACCAGCTCTTAGTTTAAATTAATATACCAATATTAATTAATTTAACGTAAGGAGTTCCTTTCTTTACTACAAAACATACATTTTCCTGTTTTCCTAATTCCCTAGTTCCTCCAAACAATTTGGAGATTTCTGACCTCTGCCCTTCTCGCTGATGGCAGTAGTTTCTTTACTGCTGACAGGATTATCTGCCCAGCTGGGCAGCAGCACGGATCTATGGCAGTGAGCAGATAACATGTTGAAATGCAAAGCTGCACAGAAGCAGCAGCAGATGAGAGCAAGGTTTCTCATACTTCTGAACTGGGAAAGAAATTTGTTTTAAGGTTTAGCAAGTGTTTATGTCCTTTTAAACCTCCTTGGCTCAACCAACACTTCAGTGTTACGCTTGCAATCTTCCTCATTGCTGTGGTTTGTAAGATGGTGAAGGGAGAGAGACCTGCTCCTGCAGCAAGGGCTGGCCCTGATGGATGTGCTTCCAAACATGTCATCACCATGCTCAAGGCATGGAGAGGAAAGCAAGCAGACCCTCTGCACAGGTCTGTGAGCCCCCGGGGCCATGTGGCAGCCTGGGAGGAAGGAGGCAACCAAGCAAGCAGAAACACTGCCCAGGAAAGGCCACAAAGTCAGTAGAAATACAGCAGCTTTGGTCACAGTCCTGATGGTAATGGTCCCTGTGCTGTGAGCCTGACACCACCAGGAGGCAGATTAAAGGGGGGATACTTGTGCTTCCAGTAGCTAAATGTGATTTTATACAGGCAGTCCTTCTCTAAGGCACAGCGAGTTGTTCTTAAAAAAACCAGCTAAGGGGCAGAGGGGAGGAGGGAAGAAAGGAGAAATTGATTCTTCTTTTTCTCGGTCTGTTTTTCAGTGAATGTTAAGCAAGCCTTCCTGCTCAAAGAGCCTCAGGAGTTCTGGGTGGATTCAAACACAAAGGTCTTGGTCCCTATGTTTTCTGTCATGGGGACATTCAAGTACAAAACTGATGCCAGTGGGACTTTTTCTGTGGTGGAGGTCCCCATCAGCAAGACCGCGCTGCTGGTGCTGCTGCAGCCCATCAATGGCAGCGACCTGGAGCACGTGGAGCCCGAGCTGACGTGGCAGTCCTCAGCCTGGCTCCAGCGGCTGTCCCCAAGGTAGGGCTTGGGCACCTGCACCCTGCCATAGGGATGGGTGGGATGGGGTGAGCCACACAGGCCTGCCTGCTCACCTGGGGTCAGATCCTGCCAGGGAGGCTTTACTACTGAGCACAAATTGAAACCCCTGCACACCCAGAGGCCTCCCTTCAAGGGAGCTGGACTTCGGTGGGATCAGCTTTTTATGTGGGGGTATTTCAAGGAAACGAGCAAGTCCCCTTGCACAGCTGACCTTGAAGTGGGATGATCTGGAGTTCAGCAGTGGTCCTAGGGTGAAGTCAGGGTGAGTTCACGCTTGGAAACCGTAACACAGCACCCACGTCTGTGCCCACACACCAGGCACTTCTTGCAGCTGTTTTCACGTGCCCATTCCCCAGGACTGCCCAACCAGGATGCTTTCACCGCGGAGAACAAGCACTCACTTTCCCCTTTCTCCTTTCCTCCCTTTTCTCCAGAGAAATTAAATTAACACTGCCGGCGTTAACAATAGAGGACAGCTCTGATCTACAGGAGCTTCTTGCAGATATGGAACTGCCTGCACTGCTGGGGAAAGGGGCAGATTTCAGCAAAATAAGCAACGCCAGTCTAACAGTTGGAAAGGTACAGTACATATCACTGGCATTGAAAAAAAATATGCTTCCTGCACAGTTTCAGCCTCTTAAACTGCATAAATTTACCTACAACAAAGCAGTCAGAGCCATGTAGGGATCATGCTTAGTAGGGGACTTAGTATCATGAACAGTGTATGTTTTGGATTTAGTATGAGAATAGTGTTGACAACACACAGTTGTTTCAGGTGTTGCTAAGTGGGGGGAGGAACGAGTGAGCAGCTGTGTGGTACTTAGCTGCTGGCTGGGGTTAAATCATGACACCAGGGTAACAGGATTAGCTGCCACCCAGGTGTGCAGCAGTCATACAGCTGTTTCACTTTATGGAACAAGTGCTCTAACATCCTTTTTAAACATCCATGGAGTACAATGTGCTTTATCATTTAGTCAGACTCTCATTTGTCCTGTCACGATCATGCTCTGATGACTCCAGAGTTACTCCTATGTTTTTCCTTACAGGTAATAAATAAAGTCTTTTTCAAACTGACCAGTGATGGAACAGATCAGCCAGAAGACCCTGCAGCACAGAAGGAAGATGGGTCATACCTGGATGTAACACTGAACAAGCCATTCCTCTTAGCTGTTTTTGAAAAGCAGTCAAGGGCAATGCTTTTTCTTGGCAGAGTAGTAAACCCTCTGCATGAGGATTAAATGCAAACACAGGGGATAAGAAAGGAGGGGAATTATGCACATTTCCCATCACCTTTTTCTTATTCATCAGATATTTTTGTGATGTTGTTAAGTGCTCTACTTAGCTTTGAGATGAAGCTGTTACTGTTTGAAATAGAGCTTTTTGAAAGCTAACACATTGCAACATTTCATCCTCGTTAATCTATTTCATGCGAGGTGACTCACACTCTTCCTCCAGCTTCCATTTTTTATTCACACTTTGTCTCTCCTTTGCTCCCAGCTCCCTTTTTTGATGCAGTGGGTCAGGGCAGTGTTTTGATGCAAGGCATTGACTTTAAAAATAGTTTTATAAGCACAAGCAGCATTACTATAGAAAAGGACCATTAATTAAGAAGCTTTTAAAATTTTCTCTTTGGTCTATTTTGCAAAAGAGACCGCCTTTCACATTACAGTGAGAATTTTACAATTATCCACAGAGCTTTTTAGCTTCATCAGCAAAATTTTCCTTTACAACGTTGCCAACAGCACAGGCAGGCTTCGCTTGTCCCACAGAGACAAGATTTTTTACCTTGGAAGTAAAAATATGCTTAGAGGAAGTTTCTTCTTTCTGCAACCCAGATGGATACATTCACTTCTTAACTCCATGGAAATGCTAAAAATAGGGCTTGGTAGAATTAATGAACTGTGATGGATAAATTCCCAGAGTCTGACAGAATAATCTCTGATTTTTTTAGAAAAAAAACCCCACAAGGTCTACTGTTCCAATACAATTCCATTCCTTGGATACTTCATAACCTGTGAGGCATTTATTACAGCCTTATAGCAAAAAAGGACATCACTGGTTAGAGACCAGTTCTGTAAACTTTTAACATATCCAAACCATATGTTCTTTAAAAATAGCATTAATGGCAACAATATAAATTAGTATAAATAGTGGATGTGGTGCTGCTGCTTGTGAATAAAATGATTACAGTGGTCCAGTCCAACTCTTAACAGTCATAAGAGTTTGAAACATTAACGTGGAACAACAGATTACTAGATGACTCTTGAATTCGGAAGTGAGGAATTGGGAGGGAAACCTTGGTACTAAGGAAAGCTTCTCACTGGAACAAAGATCCACTTCCCATATCTAATTTGTCTTTAGCACTGATGGCACTTAGAAAATAACTGCAAATCTCTTTGGCGTATGATGTCAGACATATCCTACAGGGCACAGCAGCTCATTATCATCCACAGTGGTCCAAATGTGTATCTAATCTAAATGCACTAATGCCAGCAGCTTGCTATCAGTGATGCAGATATGTGACAGATCCTTGTAGCTTAATGGAAAATATCGTAACATTATAAATAAAATAACACAACTCTCAAGAATACTAGGATTTCAAGTGCTATGATATAGCATCCATGTATTTATCCATATATTATACTGTATGTGTTCCAGATGCTCTAACATCTAAATACTGTACTTGTATTATATACAGAAGCAATTAAGAATAAATATGCACAGGTGGAAAGATGCAAATAAACCCACTTTTAAGTGTCTTTGCCACGGTTCACTTGTGCTTTTGTCCAAGACTACACTCCACGTTCTGGTTTCTGCTCCAAATCAGATTATGTTTTTAAGACAGTAAGTTGCATATCATTGAGCACTAAAGCCAATGGTATAGCTGTAAGCATGAAAGAGGCAGCTTCATACTCGTGTAAAAGTTCATGCTAATTTAAACGTTATCCAATTTACCCGCTGAAGTCAGAAGACAACACCAGCTACAAATAAAATTTCAGACCACCAAATCTTCCATTTTTATGATGAAGATGAAGAAGAACAAAAGGGAGCCCCTGGATACACTGACAGTTAGGGGAAAATGCCTTTATTCACAGGTGGGGACTTCATGCTCTGGGACTCCACCCCCTGTTCAGAGGTTATAGGCAGAAAAACAAAACAAAACAAACCACCACCCACCAAACCATACACACTTTTCAAAAAAGAAATTTTGTGGTGGAGAGTACCTCTCCACTAACATCCTGGAGAAGAAAAGGAAGAAGGAAAGGGCAGAGACAAGAACTATAAGTATACTGGCCAGAATAAGGACTGCGAAGAGAGAAGTGCTGGAGCAAATGCCGACAAGAGAAGTTATCTGTACATGTACCCCTTCTCCTACGTATTCAAATGGAAAAACCACAACCAACCAACCAAAAAAACCCACAAAACCCCAACTAAGTCTCTCTGCTTCCCTAACAATGTATACTCTCCTGAGACTCATTTCTCACACCAATTTTACATGGAAAATTTTTATGGCATTTTGTACTCTTCACTCTCCTCCAGTATCACCCAGTCCTTCTGTCAGGCACACCACGATGCACGTCCCAAGCACCCTAAGCACCATTCACACACTGAGCTCTCAACTGCAGTCTACAGCCTAGCAGTCTAGTGAATGAAACACCTAAACTCAGGCTCTAACACATGGGAGATTTGGAGAAAGAGAACAAAGGCAAGGACAAGCTTTTCAGGTTTCATCAAACTACGGTTTATCCCTGAGCATAGCTGACAATTATGCTGATAGCTTAAAAAAAACTTTAAAAAAAATCTATGCAGTTTGTTTCCTTTTCTCTGCAGGTCAAGCTTTATAACACTATTGTTGATGGAAAAAAGAGTAAATATTCCTTGAGTGGCCCTGCCAAATATACATGCTGCTAGTTATCTTTAGATGATGAGGTCATAACAGTCTAGTCCACCTCTGTTGTAACCTACAAAGTTGAGAATCCAGTTACCATTTTAAAGGAACACATGCCACTGCTCTTTCCCTCCTCAATATTGTAGAGAACCTCTCCCAGCTGAATTCCTTGCAAGATTAGAAAGGCATAGAAAGTTTTCTAAAGGTCCTAGGATGGAAGAAGAAAAAAGGCACAAAATCAAATCTGCATTACTGTCACGAAGTGAACTTAAAGAATTACCTAAGGAATAGAAGAAATAGGATTAGTAGCAGAAGACATCTCCATTAAAACACACCTACATGGTAGATCCACTCCTCCTGTTCCACAGTGATTGAAAATGCTAAAATTCATTTTACCAAAGACAAAGTCAATTCACACCTCTTCTTTCTTTCAACGAGTGTATCACACTAATTCTTAACTGATGTCATATTCCACTGAAAGAAAATGAAATCCTATTCAAGTGAGCAAAAATAAAAGATGAACTGACATAGAACCAGTGATACAGACACTTAAAGCAATCACAGAACCATTCAGTAATTTTGATTTGCTATACAGTATTATTTCCTGCCCTGAAATTAAAGTTGGTCTTCAATGGAAAAGAACAGAATTTAGCCTATATCCTCAGAAAGTTGATGATGACAAGTAGGAAGCGTTGTTATTGCAGGAAGATGTGGGAAATCACTTGCAACTAAAGGGCAAGTAATCTCTCCATGCCTTTTTGGTTTGGTACACAGACTACATCCTTTTCCCTGATTTTTGAGGAAACAAAGAAAGCTGTTCTAATTTCAATCATTAGCATGCACAGATCTCAGAACCTGCTACTTGCGTGACAGCTGTTATAGAAATTTAAAGTATAGAGATGCACACCTTCTGATAAAAGCAGTTGCACTGTACATTTAGAATCCCACAATCTCAGGCTACAACTTATACATTCATTTTATAATAAGAAAACATTTCTGAAAACAACAGTAGCTAGTTGTAGGAAGATGTGTAGTGACTCTTTAAAACAAAGGAAGAAGTGTGGGGAGACCAAGATTTCTGTGTTCATCTATTGGAAGCCTGGAAAGATACAATACATACAAAACTTCTTGTTCCTAAGGAGTAAGAGTTACATTCATTCAGTAGCGTGTGCCCAAGGCTGAGGATTTCCATGTCACTGGAGGAGACAAACAGATCTGACAAGTTGGTTCACTTTGCTGTTTCCTTCTTCAGCAATAAATTTGGATTCTCCCTCAATTGTGTATGTAGCCAGGAATGGAGAGAAGCTAAGCAAATTAGAAAAGCCAAATCCTGCTCTCCATTACTCAGACTGAATCCAAGCACCACCACATAATTTTAAACAGCAGGACTTTCATCACTGCCACCCTTCAAAAAATTAATTTTAGAAAAGTCATAACAGCCACCTTTCCTAATTGCTTCAAAAGCACCATGAGTTGTGTCTTCTCAACTATGACACAGTCAATTTCCAACAGTGAGGAATGAAAGGTTTGCTCACTACAGCTTCAATGCCACAACAGCCATGTGTTACAAGCTTTGTATCTCTAAGTACTCGGAAAATTGGCATCATCTGGCCATTAAGCCCCAAGCTCCCTAAATAGTTTAGGAATTAGGTATTTTTAATTAATAAACATGAACTAGAATTCCAGTATTAAATTTTCACAAGGTTAAAAAAACCACAAAAGACAAAAAAAATCAAACAACAAAACACAAACAAAACCAGGATGTTCTCTGACTTGAAAGCCTTCAATTCACCTCCTATTGTCTCCAGACTATGTCGCCTGTACCTCACATATAAAAGAGAAGCCTCAATAGGCAGATCACTCTAGGTTCAAGAAAGGTCTTTTTAAATCCTTCTACCATTTTAAACTCTAGTTACACTTTCAAATTTCCTGCTATATAAAGATGCACCTTGTACTGATGTAACTAGGTTTCAAGTTACAAGAATTCTACGTGTGTTCAGGTGAATTCTAATAGACAATATCATACAATCAGAAATACACTAGTCTAAATAAATTCTAGCTTTGTGAATTAAGTTTTAATTTGAAGGAAAACAGGTAGCCTGAATGTAAAAACTCGTAAATTATTTACATTAGAAATTATTTTTGAAATTTAAAGTATTTTGTGAATGTTCGTCACACACTACTTCTCACCAACATGGTCTGTGGAAAAACCAAATCAGTAAAATGAAAACATTCAAAACCCGAATTTCCCTCATATTCCATGATGAGGGAAGGCAGGTAAGTGCAAAACAGTGAAAAGAAATAGCACAATCCTGTTCCTGTGAGTTCTTTATTCCAGAAGAGCTGGAATAAAGTTTGGAAGTTTTTTACACCCTGTAAGGAGTTAAGGAGCACAGTTGCCTGTCTCAAACACTGTCAAGACCACAGAAGGAACTTGCTATAACATAAGCCACCACAGCAGGAACCTGAGATAAGCTGAGAAGGGAGGAATTTGTGACAGGAAGGCGCTGATTCCAGACCTGGCAGAGGTGAGATCTGGATAGCACATCCTGGTTAATCCATACAGGCAAAAATTCCCACTCTGGCAAACTGTGGGAGAGGAAGCTACTGCTCATACACATATCACCAAAGATCACCCCAAGTTATGGGACAGATGGCATCTGTGACCACCAATGACCCCAATGTGCCCCCTGACTCATTTCTGGGGCCTTCCACCAGAGGACTGTGCATGATCCACAGTGCTGCATCAGTGCAAAACTCCCCCGTGGCCAGGAGGTACCCCAACATTCCCACCTGTACCTGAACACAAATTAACCCACTGAACTCTTTGTTTCGTAGGCTTCCCCCATCCTGATGGATCAAAACTGACCATCCCTTTGACCAACAAACACCTAAAATTGCAGCAATCAAGTCTCATCACTGGATCCATTGGTGGTGATACCTTTCCTCTCTGCTCTGTACCCATACACTTTCTTTCTCTTTCTTTTCCCTCTATATTTTCCTAAGTGGTATCTTTGTACTTTCATATTGTTCTACGTCCATAAATAATAACCAAAACAGCCACATACCTCCTTTCCATTGCAACTAAACTGTTCTAAAATAAACCTGAGATCATATATATATATACACACACCTACATATATATACAACTCTGTGACCATTCACTCTAATCAAGGGTTCTATTAACAAGAACCTCGGTTACTTTGCCTCTGGGGCGGGTTGTAACACAGCCATCCATTAATACATTTGGTTCAAAAACATATGAGACATCAAAAGTTAGGAAGACAATTTATTACATATTTTTTTCAATTTATAACTTCATTCTTCTACATTTTAAGTTGTACAACAAAAATAAGAAAAACATTTTCTTCTACTTTTATTCTGTAGTAGAAAGTTAAGAACTTTTGATTGCTTTCCATATAATGGATAACTATGATAAAATCTCAGTCTTTTGGTGAAACAAGTTTATCTAGAAAGAAGATACATTGATTTGTTGCTTGAGACACATTAGGAAGCACGTCATTGCTACTTATTTTGTAAATTAAAGCAGAGTTAAATGCTCTCTCTTTGTTTTAGGGACATTGTTTATCTTCAATCACATGCTTTCAAAAGTATCTAGGATGGTTCCGCTGTAGCCTGATCCTTGGCAGTTTGAACCAGCTCTGCAAGCGCTGAAAAGCTTTTTATGCTGCTTGTTTCCAGTCCCATCTTTTGTATCTAAAAAGATACAGAAAACCCATTAATTTTTTTTTTAACATCAAAAACTCACCACTTATTCTACTCAAAATGTTTAGCAAAGCATATATTTTGTCCTGCGTTGATGCGCAGCAAAAAACATAACTGCATAAAGGGCAAATTATAAAAAAACTTGCAACCAACTTTGCTCAGTTAAGTCTCTCCAGTTAAAGAAGTGTCTTGCAGGGAAATATTTCACCATCTTCTAGGCAACTTGTAACTAAAGCCAGTTGGAAGTTTTCCACTGAAGCAGTCAGAAAGAGAAACTTGGCTGTAGTTGGTTTAATGCATTGATTTCAACTGATTTTTTTTTTTTTCTCCAAACTCCAAATGAGGTTTCTGGGCAAAACTTTAGAAGTAAACATGAATACATCCAAGAACAGGCTTGATGGTGAAAGCATTTCAATAGCCTGCAAGAGCCTGTGGTTCTAGCCTTGAACTTCCTGGGAGATGAAAACAACTGTACAACTACAGAGGTTGCTGCAAGTAATTTCTTAGGCAGGAAATTTACTGCTCTGACCAAATATGGCCATGAAAAAACTAAGAGTGCAGAAAAATCTGGATCTAACTAAAACCATAATGAAGGGATTCTGAAGAGGTGTTTGCTGCTGGAATTCTTTGTAATATTCACATGAACCAAAACATCTCCTAAATGATTATGAATAATCTATCCCAGTTCAGCTTACATTCACACTGCAGTGATGGAATAAAAGAACAAAAGCTCAACCCCAGGCAAAAACTGACAAATAATAGTTTTTGTTAGTAAGATTTCCATACTTCACTCAAATCTTCTTTGTGATAAGTTTCATATCTAAGAAAAGCATCTGCTCACACAAGCAGACTTAATCTACCTGCTATAATGCATCAACAGCACTTGCTCATAAACAAGACTGATGACAACTCCTTGGCAACTTATCATACGGACTCTCACTTGCAAATTTGTTTATTTCTAGATATGACTTTCAGAAATAAATGAGTACAAAACAGTATGGTTATACAATTTAACATAGCTACGGCACACAGCTCCTGGAATATTTTCTTCTTTTATGTGTTTTGCTATTTAAGGTTTCATATTTGGCACTGAAAAGCACTTACAGCTGTGCAGCACAATAAATCAGGCTAACATCTTCACAGCTCTTAGGAGCAGACCCTGACCATGCAGAAAGTCAAGGCTGGACACACCCAGAGAGAAGATAAACAAAAGCAGGGCTATAAAGAAGTTTCTGTCAGACCCAAGTGAGCTCCCTGCCCTTGGATCTGTCCACACAGTGTTTCTTCTTTAGCACTTCCAAGCACTAAGCAGTACTTCAATTTTGAATAGAAAGAAATACAAGTTTTGCATTTGTATAAGAAAGGATAGGAAAGCATGCGTTGCTACGATCACCAAGGTCTCAAATCACCTCTACTATACAAATATGAAAAAACAAAGCAAAAACCCACGCCCCAAATCCACACCAACAAAGCTTTCAAGACCAAAATCTGAGTCAAGCTTCTCTTTCCTCCTCCATCTCACTCCCTTTCAAAACCATTAAAAATAATAAAAAACTTGTTTCTCATAACTTACTTGTTCTCCAAAATACTCAACATCTAGGGCCAGTTGCAGTCGGATTTTGTTATCATCACTCATGCCCCCATTTGTACCAACAGGGTTTGAAGCTGCAGTTCTTCTGGCTTGCTTCAACCTTTTTAGGCTCTCTTCCATTTTCTTCACAGAACTGAGCACATCAGATACAGTTTCATAGTACCTAATTTAAGGAGTATTAACAAGAAAGAAAAAAATTCCACTTTTACAGAAAAGCCTACTTCATACACAGAAGTATATCACTGGCCCTGAGAAAGCTGCTGAACAATGCTAGAAGGAACAGCTTTCCTTGCAAAGCAGCTACTTATGTTTTCATCATTACAAATTAATCAGTATTTCCATTATTAGTTCTAGAGGTTAATCTGAAGATTACTGTTCAGTTTTGAAGCCTCCTTCTCATCACAACATATTTGACCTGTTCAAGATGTTTGTACTCAACAGCGACCAAGGAATGCAACAGCTCAATTTTAAACAGTCAAAGTCAGCCTCTATTTACAATCAAAAGAATACTAGTAAAACTGCTTTTACAAACAGGACAAGAATAACAGCCCAACAGACCAAAACCCACATATTTTTAGGAAATTTATAAAAGTGTGTATGAGCATGCCTGTCCACAACAGGCAGAAATGCCTATTTCTAAAATGAAGAAACTGTTTTAAGCAGGAGTCTCAGGAAGCTGGCAGGAAAAGTCAGAACATTAATTCTAACTTAGAAAAGGTATAGATAAAATAGAACACCACTTCCCACACAGTGGGATCCACATTAAAGGAAGCACAGAATCAAAGAAAGTACACACATCAACTAATCAACAAAAGTTCAAAAAGCCTGATGGACTGAAATCCCATGCCTAAGTGGGAAGGGCATATCATATAAATTAACAGATGCCCAGTGAGTCAAGAATAAGAGGAGAAAAGAGAGCAACAATTAGAAATTAGAAGATCTGTAAGGGAAGCGACCAGACTGGGCTGTGTTCTGGAGTTTGCTAAAATCTCTATCTTCCAAAGAGCCTCTCTATGAAAACTATTACTGCAAGAATTTAAGGTGAAAGAATCTTCCCAATGCTTACTTTTAAACAAGGAGGCAACAGAAAGCAGACAAGCTTTTTTAAAGGATAATTAGATAGGGATGGCTAAAGAAAAAGTGCTTGCCAGTGCCATGGAAACTTGTTTCACGATCCCATCTATGAAAAGCAAAAGCATTCCAATAAAAGTCAGTCATGTTCTCTCTTAATTTCTTGGTATTTCCTAGTCCCACTCACTTGTGATGAATTCCTACTTCTGCTGTACTCCCAACTCCGTCTCCCATTTAAGCAAGTTTAGTTCCCAGTCATTTTAAACTCTTTTTTAGCTACTTTTTGTTTTTCTCATTTGGATGCAAGAATGTATTGTCACAGCAGGAAGTTAATTACTTGCATCTGTATTCTCAATAAAGAAACTACAATATTCCTCCATTTAAAAAATTCAATTTCTTTGACTTGTCTCTTGTCTGTGTGGATAAGATACTTTAAAACAAACTGATAAAAACAGTAGCAACAACTAATGAAAACACAATTCAACAGAAAATTCTAAAGAATTTAGAAGTGAACCTGCCAATCTTACCAGTGTTTAACCACTACCACTGTGTTTAACCTAGAACTTATGTCAGTTTTGGTAATGTTAACATGGAAAGTGAGAAACTGCTTTTTTTGGGAGAAAAAAAAGCTCTGGTTGGGTCCAAGAAACTACAGAAGAAGCTACTCTGTGTGGTGTCACCAGATTTACTGCAGCTTTAAAAGTAAGACTTAACCAGGCACACAGAGGTAGACAGACAGACAAGAATTCACTCTAAGATATTTTAGCTCCATAAGTATGAGACCTGAGATTCCAGGAATCTTGGCAGTTCTTCCGGAATGTTACTTAACAAAGGTCACTGCTGTGGGTTAACAATAGCTTCTTTTTATGGACCAGTAAGTGGTTAAGAGACATCAAGCTTGAAAAAAAAGTTTTTGTGCAAAATGGAAGTGACCAGTGGAGTCGAGACCAACCTAAGCTTAGCTCTGTCCAAAATACTTAAGAACAATTTTAAGGACAGTTAGTGAATGCGTAAAATTATCTTACAATTTTAAGTCTATTCTTAATAACAAAAAAAAAAAATGCACGGAGCATTAATAAGTACCTGAGAGGTACCAGAAGTGGAAAAGCAGGGAGGTATAAGGAGGCAAAGGGCAAGAAGAACTCATGTTCTGACTGTGGTTTAAAACCTCAGTATTATTATGTCTCATGTTACACACTTTAGCTGGCAGAATTCACAGAATACAACATCCCAGCACAGTGAGAATTTAAAATATTGCTAGACAAACAGAAACAAAATCCATTAAGGAACCTGATGCAGATGACTATTCATGTTCAAAAGTCCTCAAGATGCTAACTAGGAAACAGATGATCTACTAAAGAAAGTTGTGTTTTATGACTGCTTTATCTAACTGTGAAGTTTAGTTAGCTTTTCAGCAGTTTAAAAAAAACAAAGCTTTTTTTTTAAACCACTAAAAAGTTGGATAATCGTTACATACATTAAAGAAGGACAGTAGAACTTCAGTTTCTTGAAAATTCAACTACTGTTCACTGAAAATAACATGAGGTTAAGGTCTTACATCTATTCTGAAACAAAATGCAGATTTTTAGTTCATTGTTGCATTCCCAGAGCTGACCAATTCTTCAAATGGCCTATCCACAATGTCATGATTTGCAGAGATCTGAGCAGGAGCTAGGTCTTTGGATTCCCTGCCTGGCTTTTCATCTGCTGAATACAAACACCAGAGTAAATCCAAAGAAATATACCCCACAAAGTGGTATATTCTTTTTTTCTTTACAATTCTGTTAATTCATAGTGTTTTGGTTTCTTCCTGTGCCTATTCAATGGACATTGGAGTTTTTAACTAAGGCAAAGAATGTTCTGTATGGTTCTCTTACTTTTGTGTGCTTTCAGAGAGAGCACCTTCCAACCACTGATGAATCATGGGCTGTTTCAAGGTATCTTTGTATTCATTCTGCAGTCGGTAGAACGGCTTAAGAGCACTGTCAACATAAGGTGAAGCTTTAGTTGGCACCTCCTGGTACATGACAGGGAAACAAGTTGGGGAAGAAAGAACCAGTCATTTACTTACTGAAAGTATCAACACCCAATTCTAGCACATATTAAAAATGCTAAGCCTGTACCTAAGCAAAGAGATACATTCTCCATTTAGGACAAGTCAATGAAGAGATCATTTTACATAGGAAACACATGACCACAAAATTATTCAGTAGTGTTATACAGTGTGATATAATATAAAACAAAGTTCAAAATGACCAAAGCTTTTTGAGAGATGCATGTGCCAGCCACTCCTATTACCAGGGTGTGATCCTGAATGCTACTTCTGCTCACGTTGATTCCAGAGAAAGCTGAGCAGACTCAGTGCTCAAAACAGACTATTATAACTTTGTTAAAATACCTACTGCTTTGTACTATACTTCACTAAATTGAAGACCCTGTTCTTTCTGTTCTTACACCATCCTTCACCCTCATATTTTCCAGAAGAATGCTTTTGGAGTAACTGATATCCCCTCACTCTCTTCTTCTCAGCTAGTTTTGTCTGCGGAATGCTTCATCTCCCCAGGGATGATCCACACATAGCTTGGGTGAACCTCATACATTGCAAAGCAACAGAACATATCCAGAGTACACAAAACCTCTGGCATCTGAAATACCTCAGTAACCTCTTAAGAGTTTCAAATCTTAGAACTCGGCCAACCAAAAGTCTTTGCACATTGAATTCCTGCAAAGACTATCCTCATGCCAAGTTCTGAATTCTACTAAAAAAAAAAAATCGAAGTATTAGAAAGTTGCCAAACTTAATATGACTGTAATAATGTACCTTCTCTACCCAAGTTGTCTCTATCTTGTTTATCAGTTCAGACTTCACACCACGTAAAGCCAGTCAGAGTGAGGTCCTAGAGAGCAATGCAGTGACATTCATGGAGAACAGAGCTCAAGCCAGCACCTCACCTGCCTTGAAGGTGGCCAGGTCCTATATCTTTGTGTTGGCACCATCTGCTTAAACATCCCACGGACAACTGAGAGAGAATGGCAATCCACTAAATCACCATGCAGAATACAGTAGGACGAGAAAGCAAGGAGAGAGGGGGGAAATGGGATGAGCTGTGGCCTCGCCCATCTTAGCCTGCCTCCTGGGTTCAAATTAGGCAAGGATGTAGTAGTCCATGGTTCCCATTACTCCAATTTTACTCTCCTGTATGAATGATACCAAGCTAACTACCAGGACAACTGTTCAGACAGACTGGCAAAGGCAAGTCACAGGAGTCGCACAAGCCAAGATCAGACAATTGGTTTTGGCACCATGTTTCACCACTACTTTTTGTTAGTTTCTCAACAAATTACTCTTGTTAGCCATTCTTATTTCCTTCTGTGTAAGATACTTGAACCAAATCAAAATATCTAGCCCACAGGGAAGAAGTTTCTTGATGCAGCAGGCAGAAGAATCAGCCTCCTAAAGTAGTCTGGCACTCAGCAGCTCTTACAGTATATGCTGTGACATGAGGGAAATATATTTATCCCCTTTAACCCTTCTTCTCCTGCCCATCTACAGTTCTACTCCTTGCCCTTCATTCTATTCAGGCCCATGCTGTCTTCATTGTCACCCTACCTTAAATTTTGAAAATACCTTTTTTCCCTCACAATGAAGTAAACAATAAATGACTACATTATCCCAAGGTATTTAAGAGGGCTCTTGACTGTCAGGCAAAAATGGACAGGCCTGAAGAACTCGTAACAATCTTAGCATAGGCCTTTTTAATTTGCAAGCAGCACTGACCTTGTTGGTCCTCCTATATAATCTTGGAACTTCCAGTGCACTCTTCAGGCATGCAAAGGAGGACTCACTGAGATCCTGGATAATCCTGTTATTCAAGGTAGGCACACAGGCTGATAGAGAAGTCTTTGAATCTTCCAAGGCTCCTATTAAAGTAAAAATGCTTAATTTTAAACCGAGCTACCCTGCCCAATCACAACATAAATTATGTGAACCCCCTCACCCTCCCAATTTCACTCATTATCTGTTATCCAATCCAGGATATGCTCACCAAATAAACACACACCAGCCATTTATAAAACATTACCAGTAACACCAATCATCCCTCAGCCAGAAACACAGATAGAGGAAAGGAAAGACAAGTGGGGTAAAGTAACACTCTTCAGGTTCAAAGGAAAACTGTGGTTGTGAAATTCTCTCTAAATTCCCTATGGAATGACCAGAATATGTTCACCTCAAAGTTGTGATTGACAACAGACCATCTACTGAGTTGGGAATGTGCACAAGCTCCTACATCTCTAATAGACTTGGACATCTACCAATAATTCTGATTTAGGGATTTAAGTGGAATTCACGATGCAGAACTTCTGGCTAAGGTTGCAGCCAGGGACTAGTTCACTTATGCAGCCACATGCCTAGCTGTAATTACTAAATTAAAATCCAACTCCATATTTCACATAAAGATTCATCAGATGAAAAAAAACCCAAATAAATGAACAAAAAAACCAAAACAACCCAAACCCATAAAACCAAACCCAAACCAAACCAAAAACCCAGAAAAAAAAAAAGAGGCTAAAATACTGAATTGCTTATATCCTCTGAAGTTAAGGTATTTAACTATGATACTTTGATAACTCTCTGCCTTACATGATTCATCAGGTCTGAGAGAGAACAATCATTTTATACAAATATTTTAGTTTCAACTGGATAATGAAAAGCCTCTCTTTATGTCTTCCCCAACTCTTTTAAAAGTGAGAGTTTAAGGATATGATATGAATCTTTGAGTATAAAGATCTCACTTTCTGGAGAAGAATCCTAAAAGCACTTTAGACTCAATTTTAATCACTAAATTTTTAATCATGACAATGAATCATTTTCCAGACTCAATATGCCTGTTCAAGATTGTTTCTACGTAACGATTTAAACATAATGCAAGTTTCATTAATAAACACATTAGTATTATCAATTTTTCGTCCTAAATAATGACACTGCAAAAGCTGATTTCATTTGTTTGGCAGAGGGGATTTGGGAGAAAGGGAAAAGAGCCTCTCAGCTTTACCTGCAATGCAAGATATATTCTTGAATCCAATCATTTCAAGCTTTGGTTTAATCATGTCTAAGATGTCAGGAATCTGAAGAAAAACAACAAAACACCCCAAAACCAAGAGAGATATAGTCATGTTATAAACATTTTAATTACTTTTCCTACTTCCTGCAAGTTTAAAGTGCATCAAAAGACACCTTCAATTTCTATAGTTTTGCTGCATTTCTGGGAAATCAGTATTAGAACTGTGCAATATGCACAGGAGTTTAGGCCCACACACTCGATCCACTACCTTACTATTGTACTCAGAGGAAATAATTTAGAATTAACAAAATCCACCTGCAATTTACAACTTCACAAACTACACGATTTTCAGCCTTATTGACCAAAAATACACAGGATTCATCCCTATTGGAAGAAAATTTATACCATACATCTCTCCTCAAGATTCTGGATCATTAATCAAGTATAATCATGATGACAAAACCTTTTTCAACCTCTAAGACTAAAACCAGCAAACACTGAAAAGGAAAGATAATATTAAAGCTGAATTTTGCACCACACTCCAAGCTGCAACACAGACTTAACTAGAAAAGGTAAGATTGGCAAAGCAACACTTTGCACCAAAAAGCTGCAGAAACATATTATTTTAGGGGTTAAGTCCTGTGGCTACTGATAAAAAGAATTTAAATACCTGAAGCAGTTTCCCTGTAATCTGCCATTCCAAATAAGCACAGAGTAGACCCATGTATTTCAGGTGCTATATCAGACACTCCAAGATTTAGCATTTAAGATGGAAAAAAAACCTTTATGGTACATTATTTTAAACAATTTAATGCCCTTAAAAGATGCCAAAAACATCAAGGGAGATACTTTTGTAAGAAAAGTCAAAAGCACAAACCTGATCCTGGAGTTTATCCAAATCTGCAGCAACATATATCAGCTGAGTACTAGATATAGAAGACAATGACAAACTTTCTGGAGAAGACCCATTCCCTTGGTCCTCACTAGGGTTGAGGCTTACAGAAGATTCCTTTCTACCGACTGGCACAGATTTTTTGCTTTCCTTTGTATTCTCACTGGAAATGGGCCTTACAGAAACCTGAAACATCAAATTGCAATGTGAACCCTAGCAATAGTGAAGGCAGTTGAAGTTGTACAAACTGAAACAGTATGTAAAGCATTTCTAAGTTCTCAGCATTAGAATGTCACACTTTCAAGGGATATTATCATTCCTAAATTATGTTAAAAAATGAATCTTAATAAAATTTTGGTACACTACAAAGTTGGATGATTTGGAGCAAATTTGTCACTATAGCAAGCAGAGGGCAGTCCAGTCCTACAGCAATTTTCACCTGCATGATCTTCAAATGAACTACTGCGCTGAAGGAATGTGCAAGACCAAAAATTTGATTGTTATCTGCTTTGCAGAAACACAGGTTATTTTCATATGCTGGAATACAAAATCAAAACCACTCAAATACAAAATCAAAACCACTCACATACAAAATCAAAACCACTGCTGTCAAACAACTCCTTTCTCCCACCTCCTCAAGCTCTCTGCTGTCAGGCAAGTGCTTCCCTTGACTACTCTGTTTTAACTCTGGTACTTATCAGTGTTTTTCATGAGCTAATTTAGCCGAGAGCATTAAGTCATTGAGTCGCAAAAAAAATTATAAAGGGAGATCTTACAGCTGTCTTCAGCTACCTAAGGGGCATGTATAGAGAAGATGGAATCACATTTTTCGTTGAGGTATAGTGACAAAGTGAGAGGCAACGGATGTGTACTGTAGCAAGAGAAATTCTGATCAAATAGGAGGAAAAAGCAATCAGTCATTGGACCAGGATTCCTAGGAAGGGGCACAATTGCCATCTTTGGATATAGTCAAAGTTCAAGAGGCTCTGCACAACCTCATCTAAGCTGGTCCTGTTTTGAGCAGGAATTGGGACCAGATGACTTCCCGAAATCTCTTCAAATCCCAATTGTTCTGTTGTGCTATCTCGCTATGACACAAGAAATAGGGCAGTACAGGAGCAAAGCACAGTTTCTCTGCTCAGAGGCAGGGGATCACCGATGTTGAGTCAGTTGCCCAGCAGACTTCCAGTTTTACATTCTCAGTACTAAACAACTGATCCAGATTATCTCACTCCTTTTTATTTGCAGGATTATTTTTTACCTGGCTCTGTTTCACAACCTCATTCTCTCTATCAATGAGTAAACACACAAATAGAAGAAAACCAAGATTTTGGCTACTTGTTTCACTGGCAGAGGCAGCATCAAGCAACATGAAGTACAGCCTTGGCAACCATCAGACAGTAACACTGCAACAGTACTGATACTTGGGGCTAATCATGTACTTTGCAGTGATACTTTTTATAAAACAAAGGCAGGAACTGGTTGAAGGCGTTGTTATTAAAGAATGTTAAGTTCACAAAAAAACCCCTTAAAAAGAGGTCACATACAAAAGGTTTCTTACTGATAGACATCCATAAGCAGGCTGTTCTCTTACCTCACTGATGAACACAGAGTAGCGTGCCAGAATCTGCAGGCTAAGCTTCCACAGACGGTGCGCTAGTAACGGTAAAAACATTTGATCTGACCAGCACTTCAGAAGGCTCATCCAGACCATGTGAGTGGCCAGAAGACAGTAAGAGCTGCCAGCTAGAAAAAGCAGACAACAGAGGTCAAGCTCCTAAGCACGTTTTTAAAATATGTAACATCAGCGTAATTGCATTATCCAAGATTTTAAAAAGTGGAAGTCTTCCAAAGAGATACAATCACAAAGATAGAAATTTATTAAGCATTGCCTGAAACAAACTCTTAAAATACTAACTCCTCAATGTTTTAGATTTCGAATTCCACTATGTCTTGCTGTAGCTCTGCAGACAAAAGCAACAAATGAGAATTTGCCTGCAATAAAGGCAGAAACAGCTTGGCCAAATAATCCAGTTCAGGAAACAGCATTTCCAAAATAATTTTTGGCAGTCTTATGAAGAAGTTATACTAGATATGCCTGCCAGCCATAACATAATACTTCCTTAGCACTAAACTATTGCTCCTTTCCCAGCTATATGGGATATTTGCTATAAATATTTATTTAAAACACAGTACAAATATCCACACTTAAACAAAATACTTTTAAAGCAGTTCACACGGTAACATTTTATATAATACAATTAGAAAGCTACAAAATGTGTCAGCAAGTTCCAGGCCTACAACCTGAAGTGGTAAGGTTTACGTATTTTGTCTCCATTAGGACTTTTTTCTCCTTGTTTTCTTCAGAGAGCACGTGTGTATACACACACAGAGATATTTACGTGGCTCTTAGCTGCCTTCTTCATAAGTATTTACTCTGCTAACTGAAGTTAGTTTTTCTGATTACAAGATGCTTCTGAGTAATATATCAGGTTATCCCCTTCCAGTCTAATTCTTCCTGTGCATACCTCATCTCCTCATAAATCAATGTATGTTTTCAGAGCAGACACCAACACTATAAAAGACAGCAAGCCTAAATGCTACCAACAGATAGCTATTTTCACCTGTACATAGTCCTACAACAATTAAGAAAAGTATGCCCCAATGACAGAGCATAGCCTTTTGGCTGGCACACAGAGGATGTCAAATGCTAACTTAGCTCCTTCTGGCACTGAGGGGATGGTTCCATAAGTATGCTAATGACTGCTGCCAAAAGTGCTGTTTTTAATAAGCAAAGTGATCACTGAACAGAACTCTCACACTGCCATCTCTATAAAAATGTATTATACTGTTTGATCAGTTAACCAGAAAGCTCATGTGAAGCACAGGATGCATGTTACTGAATACTCAAGAGCCAGACAGCAAATACTGCTACTTGTATCACCGATTCCTTCACAACAGAGAAAATATGTTTTGCAATAAAAGTTTACCTGGTGCCTCTTCTAGTGTATCTGAAAGTGCTTCTTCTAAGGCCCCTGCTATTTCTCTGAATCTGAGAGACAGGAAAGTTTTGAATATTACAATTCAACACTTGCTTAAATTGATGCCTAAACAGCTTATTTTAGTATTATGTCAATGTGCTATCAATGCACATACACAAATTTTAAACGTGTGGTTATTTCTGCCCAACTTAAATAGAGATATAAACTACACCTGCATTCAAACAAAAAAGAGAACCTTTAACATTTTACAGGCACATACAAAGCTTATACTTTGGGAAATTTTTAAAGTCATGGTTGCAAACATTATCAAAATGATAGCTCAGAGTGTGACAAGTACTCAGCTTTTCAAGGAGGGAAGTTTTTTGCTTTGTTACTGTTTTTAAACTAAAAGCAAACAAATTGACTCATACTTGCTTTAACCTTCAGATGTGTCATGTGATACTGGAGGCTACAGTTTTCTACATGTCTGTTAATGAGCAGTACCATTAGGTTCTGCAACAATTCTGTACCTAATAAAAATCAATAGTTCCTCACAGAATACCTTGAACTCCCTTTTTAAAAAATTCACCATACAAAGTAAAAAAAAAAAAACAAAACCAAAAAAAAAAACCAAAAAAACCCCCCACCAAAATCCCACCTCCACAATTTTTAAGGTGTAACAGGAAAAGCCATTATTAAAACCTCTGATACTTTTCCATACTTGTATCATTTTAAGCCCCTCTATAGAAAGTTCTATTGTCATTGGTTTCCTCTTTTTTGCTTTTATGTGCATCACAGTAACTCTCTAAGTCTTTCTATCGTATTTACTACTTATAAATCTGTAGGTCTTCTCTTAAAGCCTCATAACTGTCATTTCCAGATCAGAAAGGGGTCCACTGAGCTTTTCTTGTTCAAACTCCGAAAGGACTAAGATGAATGTTTAGCAACTAAACATGTTTGTGAAATGGCTTCAAAACCTCACTTCTGCCTATGCACTGCTTCCATCAACAGAGCAGTGTCTTTAAGTCTTATGGTGTAAAGGACTACAGAACAGAAAAAGATTTTTAACAATGACATAATTTTTGCTGAGTACTTCTTACATAGGAAAAACATTTCCCCAATGTGGGGTTCACTACAGTCCCACAATCTGTTGCAGCCACATAACTGAAAGAATGGCACAGGAAAGAGTTACTGGGGCTGTTTGTGCCAGCACTGCCTCAGAAGAAATGCCTGAACATCCATCTGTTCCTCAAAGGATCATTTGTAAAGGCTTTAGCAATGGCTGATTTTTTGGGGTAATTTCTGTAATTAAAAAAAGAAAAAACCCAACAATCTTAACTACAAATGCCAGAGTGTGAGCTAATAGTTCAATAAAAATCTTGTATGACTTAAAGGATATTAACACGCATCAAAGAAAAAGTCTCCCTGATACACATAATTAAAACGTGGCATTATTTTCAAAGCATTCACGAGCACTTCCAAAAGTTAGCAGATTATTCCAATATAAAGGAATAATATGATTAAAGATGAACCAGCTGCTGTTACCCAACCATTTCTCGAAACAGTACACTATTTAGACTTACAGTAATGTTGGATTAAAGGAAAATGATTTTGAAAAAGTTTTTTAATCAATCAGAGCTCAGAATACCTAATGGGAAACATTTTTGAACAGAAAGAATATGCTGAAGCTCCATTTCAATTTTATGAGCAGGAGTATCAAAGTTTGATCAATTGGTCTCTTAGTAGAAAAGTTGCCCTTTAAACAAAAGGGGCAGACACACAGACCTATTAATGATGTATAGCTGTTAAAAGGTTCATAGTGGCTACAGTTCCATGGACACTTTTACTTTGTGCAGCACTACTCTAGTGAATGATCCTGCTCTTTCCCTTGGGCCAGCATGTATATTTGTACAGTTAAGTGGTCTGGGGAAATTGATTGGAGTTGAACATCAGTCTCTTCTTGTCCTGATCCTCATCAGTTC
The DNA here is from genome assembly GCA_013400975.1 of Atrichornis clamosus. NCBI lineage: Eukaryota > Metazoa > Chordata > Aves > Passeriformes > Menuridae > Atrichornis > Atrichornis clamosus. The sequence continues at coordinate 106,443 of WBMZ01002014.1, forward strand.
ACTACACAGCTGCAGGAATAGTGCAGCAAAAAACCAAACCAGGATATCAGATGCTGTGACTACTGTTTTACAGAACACCATGAACCACCAAAACACTAAGACTCTGCTCCCAGCCCCATGCTCTTGTCACTTATATTAACTCTACCACTCATAAGATTCCTGGATGGAATTTTTCAGCAGAAGTGCAGATTTACCCTGGATTAAAGAAACTGTATAAATGTGACTATGGTACTGTTATCACCAATTACAGAATTGCGCAATAAAAAAGGCCACTAAAGTGATCCAGGTTAAAAATAAGCATCAATTTCCCTTCCCCCTCTTTTGGAAATTCTACTTATTTTTATTTTTATTTTTTTAAGAGACTCTCAGAAGGCTTTGGACCAAGAGAGATCCCACAGGGCACACTAAGATCATAGGAGACTTCTTCAATGCTTCTGTTCCTTGCCTAGAGCGTTGCTATCCAGCCCTACCATCAGACATGTAGACTACACTTTCCAAAAATTCAGTTTTACATTCTGTTTTGTTCATTAAAATTCTAACATTACTAGAATTAAAACAGGGCTTTCCTGGGTCTCTCTGTTCACTTTCAGCTGCAAGGTCTGTAAACGATAATACTACAGGTACATCAGAGCTGCTGGAAAAGTTATTACTTAGCTCCTCAGAAATAGGGAATAGTAGGACAATCTTTGGGAAGGCAATGCTACAAGACCCAGCACTTTAAAGAGTACATCCTGTGACACAAAAAGAGTGTCAGAAACGTGTCTAGATATGGAAAAGCATCAAGTTCTCAAATCCTTTAATTCTATATGTCTAAGAAAAAAGACTTCTTCCCTCATAGTAAGTATTCCTGTGGATTTGCACAAGTAGCATCTTTCAACATACAGCTTAGTTTCAGGACACTGGAGAAAAGAATTTGACACAAGAATTCAAAACTTATTTAGATCTATTCGTGAAAGTCTTATGAGTAGTGTATCAAATTCGGTGTAACAACAGGGTACATATTGAAAAGTAGTTGGCTGTTATTCTGCTAAATGGTTGAAAGATATATAAAACACTTACTTGATTTAGTAATTAAAGTCTTAGTTTGATTTCTACTACGATTTGTTGACAAGTGAAACTTTGAACAATCAGATCTGACCCTAAATCAGATCATCTTGCTGAGACTAAACTCTATTTTTGAAAGAGCGAACAAAAAAAATGCATACCAACCTTATTTGAAAATACACAGGCAAATTCCATTTGTTGTTAAAGCTGTGGTAAGAGGGATGAGATCTTAACCGTTTCACACTGGCCTGGGAGCCACACTGTCGTTCAAATTTCCGTACGAAATCCATACTGGCAGTGTACTTCTGCAGAAAGAGAAGGAGCATTCTCAGCACACACAAGGTCCCAGAGAACATGGAAGGCCACCACCCTGTCAGCAGAACTCTTGTACCATGCTACAACTAAGCTCGAGGTTCAGAATGGGCTGGCACTGCCCCTTATCCCCTAATCATACAAGGCTAGAATCCTGGATTGCAGTGAAACCAAAACCAATTAACCAGTAGGTGTTAGTCTATGGTAACAAAAGCTAGCACAGGACACTTTTAAAAAGCATCAAACTGTCCAAGCACGCTGAACAAGCAGAACTGATAAGAGGTTCTTCAGTATTTCTGAGCTCAATCACATTAACAGAGACAGGTGCAGGAGATAAAGGTATACAACAAACAAATAATCAGGAATGAAACCCAGAAGTACACATAGCAAAACACACACGAGAATGGAAGCACAATATTTGTCTTTACACAAGACCTGTATTATAAAAATTTCTAGATCTGTTTCCCTAAAAATGTTTTGCAAATACCAAACATTTGCAGAAAAACTTAATTTCAGATAAACTAACTTCATTCAGTGTATACTTCTAATAAGATGTTTACAAATAGTATTAAGCTGGTTGCAAGCAAAAAAAAATTACACTAATCCCGAAACACTATGTGGATTTGCTCTCAACAGCGTAAGAACACTGGAAATAACAAAATAATAAATTAAATCATGCACAAAGCAGAAAGCCAAACACTTGAGTGAAAACCAAAAGTAAAATAGTACAAAAAATGTTATTTCATACAAAACAGACCTTGATAACAAAACACAAAGCTTATGTAAATAAATTTAAAATCAAAATACAGCTGCAGTTAAAATTACTTCTATGGAATGAAAACCAGTTTTGTTTCTGTGCAAGTTTCTTCTATTGGAAAAAACAGGAAACAGCCCTAAAACCTATCATACATTCTCATTAACCCCCTACTGAATTAGTGAAATAACCCTGACTGAATCTCTCAGTGCTTCTGACTTCACTGCAGGGTTAGGGTTCAATCCACAATCCAGAGCACTATGGGAGTGATGTGATTTTGCCTCTTATGAAGCAGTAAAATGTTGTCAGGAGAAGCCCCTGTGTTGCTCCTTAGAAGATCTGCTCTCAAAACTCTCCCATGAACACAGGACATGAACTGACACAGACATGCTTTTGTATTGTGTACCTCAGTAAATTCGTAATTTTGGTTAAAGGTGTAATTACAGAACATTTTTCTTGTGACATGGCAGTTTCAGTGTGTCAAGACAGTGTTCTGAAGAATGCACACAAAAGCTTTTAGGTAGCCACTTCTCTCCTAACGTGGCTGTATTTATAACGTAAGTGGTATGGGAGTTAGATCCAGACTGAATGACAGATTAGTTCTCTTTCAGGCCTCCTTTCTTAGGTAATAAACCCAGCACTGTAAAAAGGCAAACAAACTGTACCTTAAGTATAAGCCAGAGATATAAACCAAACACTCTGTAAAGACCTATCACTTTAAAAATAGAAGGTGATTCCAGACATTTATCTAGTTATTGATAACATTATATCCAGGAAAGGGAATTAACTGCAAGATTGGTTCCTGTTTCAGCTTCTAGGATTGGATTGTTGACTGCATAGTTATTTAAGAGAAGTTAAATTGGGAACCAAAATGGAGCAATTTTCAAACAGAGAAATCTAAACTTAAATGAATGTTTAGGGATAAAAGAAGTATTCTTTTCAAATACTCATAAATCGACACATCTGACTCACAAACTAAGGCACATCAACCTGAAACAATTTTTAAAAACCACCTTGCACAAATAAACACTTATTTTAACATACATACTTAACATTGCCAGTTTCATTTTCAAAGTATTTAAAACAAATGTTTCCATTCCCCTCTTTCCTCTACATCTAAAAACCTCTTAACAGATAATACTGCATATTCAACATTTTCAGTATTAAACCTATACATAGATACATATGCAAATAAACATGGAGAAAAATACTTTTCTGCATTTCTATCAACCTAGAAAACAGAGATGAAAGATTACTGTCTAAAATCTGTGTAGCATTACTTCGCTCATCATCAGTGCAGAAACAATTTTAAAGGGTTTCTCCCCCTCTTAATTCAGAACTATTAGTCTTTAGGTAGGTATAACAGCATTTTTACACTTGGCATTTCATCTTTGTATTGATTTTTAGTTAAAATATTTTAATGATTTTAATGACCCTGAGTCACTTAAGTAGTCAAAAGCAGTCTGGAAAATACTTTAGACTTACTACATGATTTACTTGAAAGTCAAGGGTGGGTGTTGGGTTTTTATGGAGTTTTTTGGATGGTTGGGTGTTTTTTAAAGAACACAATGCCTTTGTTGGCCAATATCAGTGTAAGGTAAGACAACGGCCTTTAAAGCAAACCCAGCTTTTCTGAAGATAAAATACATTCCTGGGTACACCATGCAGCACAGAACAGGCAAAAGCCCAACAAGGCTCACAATTTGCAGTATGCAGGGCATAAGGTGAAAGCTTCAAGAGTGACTGAAACTTTACGGTAAACTAAGTATTCTCACAAGGGAGGGGGAACATGCTACAGTGTCATTTGCATAGCACTGCCACAACTTTCTACATCCATGTAATTTGCTTCGTATTCAGAGACCATGCTGCAAACACTCCTTATCATGCCTGCCTGCCTTCAATTATTCAATCTGTCTGCACAAAAGAGATCTTAAATTCCAAGAAAAAAATGTGTTTAGTAAAAGCAGTTTTGCACGAACACACGAAGAATCACATGCCTTATAAATGTCTACCAGCAAGCCAGCACTTCCCTAAGTCATGTGTCCTGTTATGCCTACGACACCTTCCTTCAGACCTCCCACCTCTATCTTGAAAATAAAATGTCTCACACTAATCACAAGTCAAATTGCCAGGAAAAAAAAAAATCCAAATTTTTCAGTAATCATGGTTAAATACAAGCAGAAAGCTTGTATTTTCTAACTAATGAAGTACTGCCAGAGCCAATCTTCATACTAGACCAAGAAATCTATTTCACCATTAGTAAAAGATGACCTTTTACAGATAGAACAGCACTGCCAGTGACGAAAATACAAGAGTGACAAGTACTTTAAATTAATTATTTAATGTAAACTTGCTTCGTAATTGGTTGCGATACCAGAGAAAATACTACTTTTATATTCTAAACCTGATGGCCCTGCCCCCAAGTATTTTTGAGTTTTAGTTGACTTGTGTTTATAATCACAACATAATCTGCAGTGCTGTAAGAGAGTAAAAGCTAAAACAAGCAAGCGAAACAGAGAATTTTTTAATCTTCCCATAGTAAAGAACAAGTTGCAACCCAGGCATTTAAATACACTTAAAGGCATTTAAAGACACCCCTTGCTACGCAGAAGTCCTAGACTTGGGCAAACACAGGAGTCATTCACTCCTACCTTAAATTATGTTGCAATTCTACTCCCAAAATGAACATTAATTCATCTGACTAAATGGCTTCCAATAGCTTCTGTATGAGCTTTCCTAACAAACTTGAGAGGAGAATGAATTCTATAGAATTGAATCAAGTGATTTGAGATAACCTCCTCTGCCAAGCCATTCTAAGCAACAACATGAATTTAGACAAAAGCAGTAGAGGGGAAAAAAGCTGGAGAATACAACTCATTCAATTGTTGAGAGCATCACAGAAACCAAAAATGGAAAAAATTAAAATCAATTACCTCATGAAACACATCTGGATTTCCAGGGTTAAACAGTGATGGTAATTTCTCTTCCAAACCATGTACTATTTCTGGCCACACTGAATTCACTAAGAAATCATATCCAGGAACAGTATCTGCTTTTTCACTGAAAAAAAATTGCAATTATTCCATGGTTATATTTTACCACCAGGCTTCTCTTTGGAGGAAGGAAAAACTAAAATATATATGCAATGAACTAGACAAAACATAATTAAATTTTTTTACATAGTTATGTTGATTCCCTTAAACTGTTCTTTCTTTTAAGACTTCTTATCTGATTACACAGTCTTATCAAATCCGAGGTATTTTTTGTAACTCTCAAAGTGTTTTAAAAATTTATCAGTTATATATTTTGCAAGAGTGTTCTGGAAAAGGAGTACATTTCAGCTGAGAATTATTATTATTGGTATAATTCACATTTTAATAGGTCCAAACTTCCAAGACGTACCAAGTAGAAGTAATGTGACTAATACAATGAAAAGAACTTTTTCCTAACTGTTCCAAACAGTATTTACACATGATATTGTGTTTGAAGCAAAAGATTACAAGCTACCTTGATTATGAAAACTTATCAATTGAGAGCAGAAGAGATAAAAGCATTAAATTCCAGTTCACTACACCACAGTTCAAAGTAGAAACATTCCATTATTAAGAAGAAAGATTAAAACTTGCTGAGGGATTAAAAGAATTGAAATGTTAGTAAAACTTAGGAGTCATAAAAAGCTCAGCAATGGATGACTAATTAGAAAAGTAATTCTGCAGTCCCTAGGGGCTACATCCATAGTTCTGCTAATTACAGCTATATTAACCATCCTGCAAACAGATGAATAAATGGATACAATTCAGTAGACCTGAATTATTTAAACTTGAAAACAAGCAATCTAATTGCATAAGGAATTAAGCACTTTTTGAGAAGGTAGTGGAAGCACAAATCAATTAAACCTGTAGTTTCAAAACAGGCAATAAATCAGTCAAACCTCTGAGGATCATCCCCATTTTTCTGATGTGCCCTAACAACTCAATAACTTCTGAACTTATATTTTAATAGCTTTATTATGCTCTTCTCCTTGGATGATGTGTACAGTCATATTTAATGGGTTCAAAAAAACAAACTATCTGACACACTGTATTATGAACAGGACTCACTTCTTCTATTGAAATACAGGATTGTCTTTCCTATCTCTGAAGGTCTGGGCCTCAGCACCAAGAAAGTCTGTTCACTGTTTTGTTTTGAAAAACACAGGCATGAGAGATAAATCAAACTTGACTATGAAACTTCAGGAAAGGCCAGATAAGTCATTAGTGCATGAAAGCTAATAATGCAAAGCATTTCAAAAGCAGATGATGCTTGTTGTGACTTCAGTGCAACTGAGAGAAAGCCCAAGATATTTACCTCGAAATCGCTCCCCCGGTTACTTCTCTCAAGAGACGGCAATGATGAGGAACAAACTCCAACAGTCTATTGTACATAGCCTGAAGGCCATTAGGATGAGATTGAACATACTGTTCCACAACCACCTGCCAGGAAGAGTTCAATGTTTAATGTCAGAAAAGTGAATTTAAATATGCTGTAATGCAAGACTCACAAAACTCTTAACACTATAACCTCAAATATTGGGAAAGTCAGTATACTAACTTTTTTGTATTATCGATTTCAAGTATAACTTGCCAGCTTGAATTATTACTTCCTTTAATGCAGCACTCTGACTGCCAACACTGGTCCCAACAATGGGAATGAGCTCCCTACTCTTAAATATTAGCCACTGTGTCTGCTTCCAACCCACTGCCACGTCACTGTCATCTGAAGCAGTCTGTCAACTTAAACAGGAAACTGGCAAAAGTTAATCAAACCTCAGAATAAAGTAAAAAAGTCTTCTAAATGTAGAGGTGGTTGGTCCAATCCCAAATACAGGCCAGCCAAAGCAAAGAATCTTCTGTGACATTGCTAAGCCTTTAATGCAGCTAGCAAAGCAGTTTGTCTGGACAGTAATTCATATCCAGTGAAAAGAGATAATCTCTGCCATGAAGAGAAGGCAGACAGTACGAGAAGAACAATAACTTGTTTCTTGGTATTATTCCACCTGTCTGAGCACTTTTGCCTCTTGCTACATAAACAAGTGGAACAGGTGCAGAAGTGGCGAAAGAATGAACACTGAGAAACCCGAGGGGAAAATGACCTGTCCCCCACTGTAGCAGTTGTTACAGCGTTTAGCAGGCTCCCAGTGAAAGCTTGTTTTAAGGGGAGAGGTCTGGTTTTTTGATTCCTCAGCCCAAGAAAAATGTAGGTAAGAAAAAAAATATCAACTAGATATAACCTGAAATTGGTGATAGGTGGGTAAGAGAATTCCTCCATCCTTTTTTTCTTAAAAGGCAACAACAAATAAATGGACATTTTGTTGGGGCTCAGTTCTCCTGTTCTCTCCACAAAGATATTTTGAAGCTGCTAACAAAAGCTGGAGGTTAACAGGAAAAGTAAGCATGTTTGGAAAACAACTGGGCTTTTTTTTACTTTATCTTACCTCATCTACGTAAGGTTTTACAAGCACTTGACCAACTAATGCTTCTGCATCTCGTGTTTTGTCAATTGTTGCATAAGTGCGTAGACAGTGGCGTATAATGTCAACATTTGAAGTCTGAAGGCCTTCCAAGAGCAGCCCTTCGAGAGACTGCTGCAACATAGCTGTTATTCCAGCTATACGCTAAAAAGGGAAAACGTAGTAATAAAACAACAAAAGGAAAGCCTTGTCATCATTGTTGAAGTAAATTCACCCAGAAATACCGAACTCAGCTATTTTCATTTGAAAAGAGCAAAAGCTTTGGTAATTGCCAGTGTTAAACGAACATTAAGACAAACTTAATGGGTTACTGATGCTATATAAGACAGTATTTATTATAATAAGGCTAAACGCAATTATTTTCTTCTATATGTTGCCAGTTATGTAGTAACTTATCTAAGGTCTGCTTTACCCTGAGGAAGTAGGTCAATAATTGTTCCTTCCTCAGCTGAACCAGTATGTGACAATAAACAAAAGATTTACAATAAGTGACCAGTGATAACAACTGTAGCATTTTTCAGAGACTAAAAACACAGTGTGCACCCAGCACTACTTGTCAAATTACCACAAATCAATGACACTGAGTGACACTAGCAAAAACCGAAGTAACTAGATTCCTTCTAGCTTTTGCCAAACAACATTTCAGTCTACATATATTCTCATTTTGGCAAATCATTTTTCCTCATCTCCTGCTACATCTATTCCACTAGATCCAAGTCATTGCTACACTACCTGCAGATATATGTCCAAGATGATCTCTACAACTCTGTATTTGAAGCAAGTTCAGCAACACAGTTGAACTATGAATTTAACCAGACAAATTTCTTCTCTGCATTTTTACATGCTGTATTGTCTCCATCCATCCTAAAATGATTCACAGAATTTGTACTGAACATGTGAAGTCATGAACCCAATTGCTAACTAGTCATGAAAGCTACATTCTTATGACCCTTAGCAAGAAGTACAGGACAGAAGTCCTGACAAATATTATCATGGAAACTACATGACAAATGTGCTCCCACCATGGACACTACTCTGCTGCTCACACTTACTCCTGCTATTATCCACATTTGATAAGGCAGTGGCCAGAAGAGTCTTGTAAACTGTCCATGTGACAACATGGTTCCATAGATGTCTTGAGCAGAAACAAGCTTATATTGCCAACAGGCAGAGGTACACAGTGAAAAAGTGGAACTATGAACTACCTCACTAGCTCAAAAGCCATAAAGAATGACACCTCCATACTAATCAGCTCAAATCATTACCCCATCTTCATATTCACAACTTCCTTTAAGCACCAGTTTTCATTTGTTCCCTCTCTCCCCTGAATGGATAGAAGAAAAAAATCCCACCAAAACATCAATTGATCTTTTACAGTAGGTAGTTACTACAAAATGTATACTGGGAAATTAGTATACTGGCCCAAATGGCCAGAGAAATTTCATTAATATATTCGAGCCAGCCACTCTGTGGGCACATTCCATTTATATTCTGGTCTGTACACCGCAGCTAACAAAACCAACATAAATCTCTAGAACGAGGCCTCAGTATCAGTAAGTAGACAAACTGCAAGATACATTAGGCTGACAAAAATGTCTGTCGTATTTCCACTCTTACTCTAAGTAATTTATCCTAAAGAAGTTAGCAAATAAGGCATAAATCCTGAGAAAAAGCAATAGTTCTAGTCAACTGATAAAAATTACCTCATGAAATCCATTTTTCTCCATAAATTAATTCAATAAAATTCTGTGGAAACAGGCATTTGTCTTCCAATTATACTGGTTTTGCTTGACTGTGCAAGTGTTAAGTGTCATGCAATACTTACTGGTCTCACTTTGTCCAAAAGGGGCATTCCTTTGCTTTGTACTGCATGAAATTGTAGTTGATTAAATTCTGAGGCAATTCTCTCTAAAACTTGTCCAGTTAAAAGTGAGCTAGAAGAGAGATGATACCAAATGAGAATACACAGTTAGATCCTTTCAAACCAACTCACTTTTATCTGCAGCAGATAGACAGTGCTCTCCCTTAATTTTTGTAGTTTAATCTAAATATTTTGAATTCTGATAGGTACTACTGTAATTATTACAATCATGCAATAATGATTTGGAGCACACTACATGATTAGTGCTGTTTGGCAGCTACTACCATATGAATTGGGTGAAGAAGAAGCTGAGAGGAACGTAAGTCTCATTCCGTCTCTTCCCTCCAGCTTAAGTTGCACTTGCATCCCAACCAAGCATTTCAAGTGCGTGACTGGTACATCAGTTCCAAAATTGGCTGAAAGACATCTTCCATTCCTCAGCAAAGGCAGCGGAAGAGGTCTGACTGGAATTTGTCACAAACCTTCTTTGTACCAGAAGTATTGTGTTTCCCTTGCCTGCCTTTGGGCTATTCTTGCAGCAGTTCTTTCAGTTATACATAAGCAGGAAAAACAAGAAAAGCTATTTTGCTTCACTTACAAATGATATTGGAATAAACTGTACCATAGAGAGTATTTCAGACATGACAGGATTAGTGACTTCCAATAAAATAAAATTATTGCACACCAACTTCAAAAAGCTTGCTTACTGGAAAGCACCACGAGTAATTTGTAACTTTGGAGACTGAGTTACGTGTTCTGTGAATGACCAGCTTGCAGAAGACTAAAACCAAGGAAATACTAAAATTACAGTCATTTATTCCATCACAGTTACATTTCTAAATATATATCCTAGTGCTATAGTCACCTTCAACACCACCATGAATTAAGTTTATCCCATTAATTACAAACAAACTGAACATTACATATTTTTTACCTGTTTCCCTCTAATGAGGACAATTCTTTAGTGCCTTGGGAATGTAGAATCTTCTCAATTTTCTCAACAGACTGAATAACATGAATAAGTCTCAGGACACACATCTGTAATTAAAGAAAGATCTTTCATGTCTGACCCCAATCCCAAATAACATCACCTAAAGAAAGTATTTTGGATGGTTTCTTAGTTCTTTGGGATTTTTTCTGGTGTAAGTTTTCTCCCTTCATCTTGAGTCCTGTCTCAGCTGAAGTATTGCTCACATAAGTCCTTAAATCCCCACAAATAAATGTCTGTCACGGATGTAGGACAGCGGTTCTTATCCCTGATTTTTTTCAAAGTTAAGCACAAAGACAAATGTTAGTGAGTCCTCCACCCTACAAAAATTAAATGTCTGTACTCAATTCCATTAATAATAAGTAAGTTTATATACTACAACAGTCAGAAAGAAGATTAACTATAATGAAAAAAAAATACAACTAAATAAAACATATATGTTTTGGGCAGCTAAGGTAAAATACATATTTATGATCAAGTAGACACTGTTAAAAAAGAAGTCTGTCAACCAAAATGTCAATATATTTTTACAAGTACAAAATCCTGCACAGTGTGCATCTAGACTGCCTAGAACTTTCTAAATTTTATTTTCTCTGGTTTAATGGCAAAACCAAATCATCTTAAGGATGATCTTTTCAAGGTAATAATTTATCTGTTGTACCTTTTTTCTTCTAATATCTTCCTGTTTAGTCATCTGGTCATCTACTGCTTGAATTCCTTCACTAACACACGACTTAAGACTCTGTGAGAGAAAAAGTCAGTATGTAAAGCTTGCTTCCCATTTAAAGTTTGAAAAAAAACCTAAAAAAAAAAAAAAATCTAAACTTAAAACACAGATTAATAAGAATATGGAACTAATAAAAGCAACAGTACATCAACTATACTCTAACTGAAAAAGCCAGAAAGCAGAATCTGCTGCTTAGGTATTGCCACTGCAACTATAATTATTTCCACCAGAAGTGTTCTCTTAGTATTTTAGAGAGAATAAATGACCTTTGCCTAAAAACAGGCAATAAACCCACCATGTTTTTATGTCTTGCAGTTATAAATCAGTTTTAAATAATATTTTTCATGTAATAAGGATTTATCTACGCTGACTCTGTTTTCTGTTTTAGACATAAAGGGTGTGATATTTTGAAGGCACATTTATGCAGCAAACATCCCTTTGAACTGGCTGCCAAGATGATCAAAAATTACCCCTTGCTATAAATACCAAGTCAATGTGGAAGAGCCAGAATAAGATTCACCTTCAAGAGGGTGATGTTTTAAACCACAGGCAGAGCAAAAAGAGTCCATAATGGGACTGTGTTGATCTGAAACATCTACTACCACCTTTAAGTTCCTCGAATATTAAAACAGTTTCAAGATATCTCCATATATTTGTCTTTCAAGAGTATATTCACTTGTCATATTTACAAAATCTCTTGGTTGAAATGCACTACTGAAAACATAAATTTACTGCAACTCCAATTGTTTGAAAACACAATGTTTGTCCTACTACCATTTTAAGTCATCAATTTTCAAAGACGTTTATTATAACAAATATTAATTTGAGTAAAAGACGTTCTGTACATCATATGAAAGTGAGCTCAAGTTTACCGAGCTGTCTACAATGATTGTTTTGAACATACCATAACTTCTTCCCTTAACTGTCCCAAGGGTACTGAAAGCTGATTGAGAGCCTTGTCCATGCCAACCTAAAGAAATTACCATAAACACATTTATTACTTTTTTGATAAGTTCACGTGTGAATTACTGACAAAGCCTATCATTTTACAGATACTAAAAGAGAACTGAGAAATCACATCTTCCTTTATAATTCCCAGTTTTAAATTCAATGCAAAGATATGTTATCTCAAATACAGGCATAAAGATATCAGACTGCTTGTCACACAAAGCCAAAAGCGAAACAAAATTTCTACCTATGGAAAGTTTTCCTGTCAGAAAAATGTGAAGTCTCAATCTTTGAGCTTGTATAATTGGAACAATTACAATTTTCAGACAAGTAGGGTGGAGATTTTTATAAGATATTTTGACTATACAAAGAGTTTAGAGATTCCTAAAAGAATCCTTCGGAACGGCCTTGTATCATTGCTATTTTATTTTAATGATTTCTCTCTCTCAATTATACAACTGCTATTTTGAAACAAAGTTTGTCTTGAGTAACTTCCTCATGAATCAGCTTTTCAAGACAAAACGCATACATCTAAAACATTTACTACAGGGCAAGAGCAATTCTGTATAGCAGCTAAGTTGTACAGGAATGGTCTTTCACGTTCTCTCAGTGCAAGGGGTCACAGTTTAAGATGTCTTAAATCTGAAAAGGCTAAAATAAAAGCTACATACTTTTCATAAAAATAAAAATCCCACTGAAAAACATTAAGACTGAACTACGCAGTACAACTAGTAACACTTACTAGATTTGTTGAGAGATTAACAAAATCTGCATAGTCCTTATTTATGAGTTCTACCATAGCAGTTTTAAGGAGTTTGTAATAGAGCTCCAGATCCTCTCTGAGCTCTTCCAACTGCACACGTTTCCTGCAGTCTGATACAAAATGATCAACATCAAAATCCGGCTGAAAGTGAAACAGGAAAGAGAGGAGGATGTAAGTAAATAGTTCACACAAGGAACACACCCAAAATAAAGTACTCCACTGAGTTGACCAAACTAAAGCTCTAGGGGGCAAAAGGCTTCTTAAACCAGTAGTTTCCAATGTTCCAAACTCCCGGTCGTTAGGTTCAAAAGCACAGTGTCGTGGGCTCTCCAAAATACAGGAGATTTTAAAAAACCCAAACCACGAACAACCAAAAGTCGCAATACAGTATTAAGAACTACTTTAAGCTCTCCAAGCAAGGAGGCCTTTCAGTCCCGTCAGACTCAGAGCCCAGCCCTGCCTGGACACGGCCGCATCCCGGACCCCCCAGTCAGTGACACGCTCGGCCCTTCTCCGCAGCCCGCAGCGCGGGCAAGAGCCGTGGCGGAGCTTTAAAATCCCGACCAAGGCTCCGGGCCCCACTCTCTCCGTAGGGAGCCCGCCACCCCCATCCTCGCCCCTCCACAACCCTCCAGCCTCGGCGCCCCCCCCCCACCTTCATGAACTCGTCCTTGTCAAAGCACAGGTTCTCGGGGCCCCGCGGCAGGTTCATCTTGGCCTCCATGCCGGGCCCGGAGCCCCGCGCCGGCGGCACCGCCCCCTCGGCCAGCGCGGCACCACCGAGGCGCGGCCGCCGCGGCAGCGCCCCCTGGAGGGCTCCGAGCGGCCCTGCGGGCGGCGGGGATCCCTTCAGGGCGGCGTGTGGGGCGCGGCGGTCTAAAGCCGGCACAGCCAGGCTCTGCGGGGAACGGCAAAGAGACACATAAGCAATTAAGTTGGAAAAGACCTCTGAGATCGTCGAGTCCAACCTACGATCGAACGCCACTATGTCAATTACAGCATGGCACTGAGTTCCACATTCAGTCTTTCCTTAAACACCTGCAGGGACGGTGACTCCACCACCTCCCTGGGCAGCCCCATTCCAGTGTCTAATCACCCTTTCTATGAAGAAATTCCTCCTAATGTCCAACCTAAACCTGCCCTGGCACAGCTTGAGGCCATTTCCTCTCCTCCTGTCCCTAGTTGCCTGGCAGAAGAGACTGACCCCNTCCTCCTGTCCCTAGTTGCCTGGCAGAAGAGACTGACCCCCACCTTGCTACAACCTCCTTTCAGGTGGCTGTAGGGAGCAATAAGGTCACCCCTGAGCCTCCTTTTCTCCACGCTAAACACACCCAGCTCCATCGGCCACTTCTCATCAGACTTGTGCTCCAGACCCTTCCCCAGCTCCACTGCCAGTCTCTGGACACACTCCAGCACCTCAGTGCCTTTCCTGAATTGAGGGGCCCAGAACTGGACACAGAACTTAAGGCGCAGCCTCACCAGTGCCAAGTACAGGGGGACAATCACTGCCTTGGCCCTGCTGAACACACCATTTTTTATACAGGCCATTGGCCTTCTTGGCCACCTGGACACGCGCTGGCTCATGTTCAGCACGGCCAGGTCCCTCTCCATATGGCAGCTTTCCAGCCACTCTGCCCCCAGCCTGTAGCACTGTTGAGGTTGTTGTGGCCAAAGTGTAGGACCGAGCATGTAACACTCACACCCAACTTCATGTCCCATGAATTTACAATCCCTTCATCTAGATCATCCAGTTGCACTACGACTGCAACCCCTAAACGACTAAACCATATAACCTAGCTTCAGATCCAGTTGCCTCTTGACTCCACCACCTCCCTGGGCAACCTATTGCAATGCCTGACCACTACACCGGTGAAAAATGTTTTTCTAATATCTAATCTGAATCTTCCCCGTTTCAGCTTAAGGCCATTTCCGCTTGTCCTCTCACTGCAGGCACACTAGAAGAGATTGCTCCCCACCTCACTACAGCCTCCTTTCAGGCAGTTTTAGAAAGCAATGAGGTTCCCCCTGAGCCACCTCTTCTCTAGACTAAACAAACCCAGCTCCCTCAGCCATTCCTCATAAGACATGTTTCTAGACCCTTCACAAGCCTTGTTGCCCTTTGCTGGACATGCTCCAGCACCTCAATGTCCTAGAAAGATTTGGATTGGAAGGGACAATGTTCTTGAATGGTTTAGGTTGGAAAGGACCTTAAAGATCAGCTACTTTCAACCCTCATGCTGTGGGACACCTTCCACTAGACCGGGTTGCTCAGAGCCCCATCCAGCCTGGCCTTAAACTCTTCCAGGGATGCAACACCCACAGCTTGTCTGGGCAATCTGTTCCAGTGCCTCACCACCTTCACAGTAAAGACTTTCTTCCTGATATCTTATCTAAACCTGTGGTTCTTGCCACCCTGAGATGTCAGGGTAGCTGAGCTGTGCTGCTGAAGTGGGTGCCTGGTGGGTGCCCCACAGCAGGCATTGAGTGCATGAAACTGATCCAGTCACGTAAAGCTGCAGGGCCCAGCCATCAGGCCCCACAGCACAAGCCACGGAGACCCAGGGCTGCAGAGGAGGAAAGGGGCTCCAGAGGGCTGAGCAGGGTCACCCGGATCTGGTGGCCCACAGCCAAGTCCTCTCACGGTTGGGGTATTACCAGGATAGAGGACCCTCAGCCTCCATAGGCAAGAAGTAACAGAGGCTGACCATTCTTGAACAGCAAAAAAAAGCTTTTTCTCATGTTTAAATTTATTACCGTTTGTGCCCACGTGATCCTGAGTAACAGGAACTGAGTCAGAACATAATTTACATCCCCCATCCTTCTTTTCAGCAGTCTCTCCTCTTAGGCTCTTGTTTCCTTCAAAATCTTTTGTTCGAGGTCACTTATGCCTTAGCGAAGACAAATTTAGCTCTAAAAAGCCTTCCTGCTGTCACTTGCATTTCTGTTTGTCGCCTCAGAATGGAAGACAGCAAATGATCTCGTTCCTCGCATGAGCATTTTATGGATTTAATTTTGTCTCAGTGAGCACAAATGAGGAGCTAGCCCAGCACCTTACAAAAGAGCTGTAAAGGTGCATCCTTTACAACTATTTCTCTGCCAGTTGCTCTGTGGATAACTATGAAGAAGACTCCCCAGGCCTGATGAATGCCGGCTCAGTGGTATGCTGGGCTGGAAGCCCCCAGACCTCTCAGGCAGCCAATATTTTGACAGCGCCAACACGTACCCCTCCTCCTAACACCTTCAGCACTGCCACAGTGCCTGGCTGGTCTGTAACCAGCAACAATTCCTGCCAGTGATTCATGGCTGGCACGGAGTTTCTCAGGACTTCCCTGAGTTACTAGGAGTTTGAAAAGCCAAGCAGTTCAGTGATCAGTGTGGTGGGCATGTGCACCTGCTGGCTGGCTCCTTGTGTGCTCGTTGTCCCCTGCTTGCTTTCACCTTGTCCCTTTGGAAAGCTTTTCAAGACTGACATATGTCACAGTGTCCAACACTCTCAGAGATCTCAGAGATTGGCAGGCATGATTTATAGGTGTCATATATCATCAGCTAGAGAGCAGAAAAGATACACCCACCACACAAATCTACAAAGGCACTTCTTTGCGATAGCTATGACTGTGTGTGTCAGGTTTCTTATGTTGTGATATTTAAATATCGACGTTCTGGTGTAGGAACAAAGCCACATTTTTACTTAGCTATATTTTAATTTAATGAGCTGGATGCTTGAAATTAAAATTCTTACCAGTTTTAATGTTAACTTCATAACAAGGAGTTACACCTACTTTTTCTAAGGTCTTACATACTAGCTAAGACAAATCTTGCTCTAAAAAGAATTACTGTTGCCATTTATGTTTTTGTTTACAAAGCTCTAATTATGAAGTGCTGTGAGGAAATAAAAAGTATGCTTCTAACTTGAATTTGTTTATTGACGATCTCTTACACTCTTCATATTTATCTATGTAATTGTAAATTCAAATGTGAAGTTTGTGGAATTTAATAATTTACCAGCACAGACTGCAGTATAGCAATTTCAGTAAGTTAACAGTAAAACCAGAATTAGGACTCATAGGTTATTTCCACATGCCATTCCCATACAGCCATCTTCAGCCGGGGCAGTGGTACACAAACTAAAGTTTCTCCAAGAAGGAAGAGACAGGCAAAGCAGTGAGAGAGCTAGCCATTCCAAAGAGTCATATAAAGCTCCCTTTACTTCCATTATTTTAGTGCTAAAATTACTTCCTTGGTTTGTACTAAAAGCCCCTTCATCGCTTTCCTTTCCTAATTCTTGTCACTGTCATTCCAACACTTCCTGACTTAGAAAACACAATTTTAAACTCTTTTTCCCAACCATGAAGACATGACATCTAACAAATTTTTGAAAACTTTTAAGCACTATTTAATCTGCAGGTTTGGGATAACATATAATTAATGGACCCATTAGATGAATGAAGAGAGAGCATCTGAACGTCTCTCTCAGTATTATCTGAATTAGGATGATGTAGGTGCTTGAGAGTAGAAGAGCTACTTTTAGCTGTTGTGTGGGTGATGAATTATAAAGGTTCCAGCATCCTCTCTTATTCTAACATAAAGAATATTTCAAAAGAGGCATAATGATACAACAAATTATGTTTAGGTTAATTGTATCATCATTTTACTGAAGGCTGCCAATGACTAATCCACTATCTTGGAAATATCGGTATATAACACTTAAATTGGGAAGGAAAACAGTTTTAGATTTACCTTCCACCACATTCTTAAAAGTGCTCTCTCATTTTATTATTTAAAAAAGCTGAAGACATCACCTACAATTTATGATAAATGTGAAAAGTGTGACCGTGTACAACATGTAGGGACAGATAAACTATAATTAATTTGTGGTAGAACACTCCAGGTGCTGAGAACCTTCAAAAAATGTAGATAGTATTAGGCAAACTAAGGTGCCAGTGTTGATGTGTTATTTTGAGAACCTTGCCTTCCTAAAAGGACATCTCCAGCTCTTGGTATCCCAGCAAAGCTGTGTAAGAAATATTCTGTTAGCTGCTTTCAGTAGATATTAAAAACAAAGAGCATAAGTTAATAAACAGAAGTTCAGAAGGCAGCAAAGGGTATTTTCCTAATATTGACATCTTACTGAGTGTCTTTATTTTGTTTTCTTTTGTAAATGGAAGTAAATACATGAATAAAGGTAGAAAAGTTTATATACCTGGCTCCGGTCCTGAACACTGAAGTCGGTGAGTGAATGCTGCTGATTTCTGGGGTTAACTGTCAGTCACCTGACTCCAGAGGTGTTAATAATCCTATCGGGCCAGTGAGGCTCCAGTCATGCCTAATATCAGAAAGTAGCTTAAAAAAGCCTTGGTCCTAATAAACAAGCTAAAGAAGTTTAGAAATATTTCAGGTGATGAGCCTTGGAAGCCAACTATAATATTGCGGTATTGACATTGTTATGTGGTTATAACAAAATATGAATTTACATGTATGATATCAACATACTTCTTAACATAAAAAAGAAATTTTTGAAACAACCATTCACCAGAACAACCTCCCCAGGGACATAGGGGAGTGCCCATCACTGGATCACTGGACAGGGTGCTTGATAATTTCACCTAGGCTCCCGTTTTCATGAAAGGTTGGACCAGATGATCTCTGGAGGTCTTTTCCAACCTGGACTATTCTGTGCTTCTGTGGCACATACTACAAGATCTGTAGTGAACATATGTAAAATGTAGTACTGCAGTATGAAAGTACACCAGTTTACAACCTGTTTTGAACATACATCATCTTAAAATGTTTCAGAATTGTATCCTTGCCCTAATGGGGCAAGTACAGACTGATACTTTACGTCAGAGATATGTTGAGTACAGAGACATGAGGAACGAGAGAGGTAGGAGGGGAGGGAATCAGGAGGCTTCAGCTCTCTCATGCTTGAGTTGCCATGCCCAAACAAGGCATAGAGAAAGGAGCTCCTTAACTTACGACATCCTGCCTCCATGCCCCAAACAGCTGAAAAAAAGGCTGTGGTTTTCCACCTTCAGCCCCTCCTGACATGCTCACAGTGGCAGTGAGGAAAGCTCTCAAAATGGAACTTAATAATTTTGAGTTAATCTGAAAATTTCTTCTCAGTTGTTCAGTCATTAGCTGGCTAATTGGAGTTCAGTGATATCCCAGACGTCATTATTAGAAGTAGCAAAACTGGAGCTGAGATAACTGCATATACCTGATTAAGCAGACTTACCCAAAATTCAGGGATTATCAATTTACTTCCATCAGGAGAGGAAACAAATGGCAGAGTTATTTATTACTTTGACAATGTGCTTATTACAAGAAATTACAAAAGCCTACCTTTTTAAGACACGAGTATTCAAACAACAGCACAATATGTTGGTTTATAGTGCCAGATCTCCTTTAGCCTGTGCTTTGCCCAAAAATATCTGTTGAGCCTTTGATCAAGGTTACATTATTCACAAACAGGGCTGTGAAAATCATCACAGGGCTGAAACATCTCTCTTATGAAGAAAGGCTGAGAGAACTGAAGATTTTCAGCCTGAAGAAGAGAAAGGTGTGTGAGACCTTATTTCGGCCTTTCCATATGTTAAGAGTGCTTATAAGAGGATGGAGAGAGACTTTTTACCAAGGCGTATAGTGTCAGGACAAGAAGCAATGGTTTTAAACTGAAAGAGGGTTGGTTTAGCTTGGATATTAGGAAGAAAATTTTTCACAGTGAGGGTGGTGAGATATAGGAACAGGTTGTCCAGAGAAGTTGTGGATGCCCTAGCATTGGAAGTGTTCAAGGTCAGGCTGGATGGGACTTTGGGCAACCTGATCTAGTGAAAGATGTCCAGGCCTATGGCAGGAGAGTTGAACTAGGTGATCTTTAAAGGTCCTTTCCAACCCAAATCATTCTTTAATTCTGTGGTTCTACAATGCTGTGACTGTCCAGAGGATCACTGCAGTTCATTTTCTTTCATTCTGTACTGTTTCTTGAGCATGTCTCATTCTGCCATACCTCCCCGGAACACTATCTGGTGAAACTGTTATCATTTTCACATGTTTGTTTGTTTTACATTGTGATATGTATCTGTGTTTTGATTGGAGATGGCATGGTTTCAGCCATTTGGTTTCTTAAGGGAGCTCTGTGGTTCCTAGGGGAGCTCTATAGCTTCTTACAGTTATCACAAAGGAATGATAGCAGCTGTATGCTGCAAGTTCAGTGAGATTTAATCAAATCCACAATGTGTTGTGGAAGAGCCAGGGAACACAGTTTTTCACCTTTCTCCTTTTTCTAATAGGTATCTCTTAGATAAAGAGATGGAAATGTAGGTGTCCCTTGACAGTAGGAATTATGAATTTTTAGCATTTTAGCCACTGGATGTCACTAATGGTTCACAGAAGCATAGACATCTGTGCACTTTTTCCAAAGGGTAAAAAATTATTTAAAGAGCACAAGATTTGGAGGAGAAGCATTTCTATCTGAAATGGGAGCAAATTTTATTAGCATGCAGTAAGCATTGATCTGGTTGGGCTGGCCAAGTTTTGTTGAACTTGATGACCTTTTAGGCAGCAAACAGATCCTCTGTTATAAGATTCTGGGGAACAAAGCCTGCAAAGTGTCTTGCACAGCTCAGTGAAGAGGCATGAGCTAACCAATCTGGCAGAGAAGCTCTGCATGGGAAAATGTATGTGTGAGTTGTGGTGTGTATATAATGGATATTGCACATAAATGTGTACTCACACCTGTGGAGCCCACCTAGTAACACCACAAGAGAGGAAATAATGAAAAAGGCTCAGATGTGCCATTATTGTATAAACCAATCAAGAGAAGAAATACACATCTGAGGATTTTAATAAACGTACTTCAGGATGGCAAAGCATGTTCTGGCCAACATCACCATGTAGGTGCCACCACTGCTGTGCCTTTTGCACTGCAAGTCTCAAGAACACAATATACCAAATGACTTGATGCTGTTAAGTCATTTGGTATATTGCATCAAATTAACAACCACTACAATACCTGTTACAGATGTGTGTAGGTCTTCTAGGCTTCTCTTCAAGAAATCCTAGAGAGCGATTTCTATTTATGCAGCACATATGCCAGATATCAGACATACCCCAGCTGCTTCAGATCTGCTGTGAATGTACAGATCAACTGTGCAGCCTCCGTGCAAGGGATGCTGGCTGCTGCAGTCCAGGCAGGTGTCTGGTCAGGTCCACTGGCCTCAGACGCATTCCTGTTGACTGGAATGCCACGAATTTCCTGACATACACAGTCAATCTTCTCATGCACCAGCAGCTATCTGCCAGGGGATGCCCGATTTCTAGACATTGAAGAAAAATAACCAGATTCTGCTTTCTCTTCTAGGACACAAGTTGCAGGAAGGAAAAGAAGGCATGCTGATCAAAAAATGAATCTATAAGCAAGAATACAGAGAGCAGAAGTAAAGCAACACTTCAAATACAGTATAACCATTGTAGTCTGGGGAGTGGCCTGCATGTTAAGGCAAATTGCCCCTATTCATAAACTGATATTTGATCAAATTGTCATTTCAGTCTGTGGAGTTTTTTGCTATATCTACTTTGAATACTATTATTTTTTGGTTTATCCATTGTCCTTCCTTCCATTTCCACTTCAGTGTTTCATCCTGGTTTCTAAGTTGTAGTCATGTTAATGTTTTTGTGCTTATTAAAGCCCAGGCACAACTGAAAGTGATAGTGGCAGTATATTCAAGGTGTCAATTTTACAGAATGGGTTACAAAAAGACTCAGGCAGACTTTAATGAGGCTCAGTGTACTAACCACCTTGGTACAACTCTTATGACTTCAGACGGATTATATGAATAGAATAAAACTTTAGTTTCTTAGCGTGCACAAAAAGATATGCTGAGTCATGAGGCACCATCAGTCGACGGGAGCTAAACGTGAGAGAGACATCTATGCTTTTAAAGGACTGATCATTCACAGACAGCATACCCATAGATCTCTTTCATCAGTGCTAGGGGCCAAGGACAGATACTGCAAGGTGTGCTATCAGTTTCTTCGTGGGACTGCATCCTGGTCTAAGGTCTTGGAGAGCTGAAACTTTAATCTCAGTTCTGACATTAAGTTACTTTTTGATCGGGGCAATGTACTTACACTTTACTCCATTCCTGTACATTTTAAAAAATGACTCTGCACAGCTAGAAACTTTAAGTGATATTAAAAAAAATAATATCTTAAACAAAAAAAAAAATTAACTGAAAAAAACATTTAAAAATTCCTAAACTTTATATAAGTTAAGGTTACCCAAAGGTTCAGAAAAACCTGCCTTTTAGGAGAAAAGCCATATTTGATTGGAATTAAGTTTGCCTGTTCTTACCAGGATGCTGTCAGGCTGCATCATTTTTTTCTGAGAAGAATTCTTAATCCTCATGCAGATGGGAAGTAACAATAAACACCATCTGCTGCAAATTAGGTTACTCTCTTAGCAACGAGTGAGATCAGGCTCTGTCTCAGCCTCCCATTTTCTGTGCTGAAGTACACACTGGCACTTCAGCCTGTAACAGAGCAAGTGATCAGAAACAAAGTGGAAATAAGAAATGAAAAATCTTTCTTACTCCCTTCCTGGCAAGATCCTTCCTGTCCCTGACAACCCCACTGTTTTATTGCTGTATGCCAAAGAGGACAAGATCTGCTCATCACCCCATCTTCCTCTGGCTCCCAGCTTCTCCTGTGGGAGTAGGAACAGCATCATGAAACACTGGCAATCTCTCATGACTGCTAGATGCTGGGAGCCAGCCCAAAAAGTAAATAGGATCAGCAGGGTAGGGCTACCTATCAGTTGAAAGTGGATTTAAAGCTGTCTGCTGCTGGCAGAGCTCACAGAGAAGAGGGCCAGTGAGACGCTCCACTGCTACCTGGCTTCCCCTGGCACAACCCGTTCCCTGACACACGGCTCCCCGTGGGTGCCGTCAGCCCTCTTGTCCCCAGCTCCACCCCAGGACTGCTCAAAGATTACAGCATGTCAACTTGTTTAGGACAGCAGGTGTCAGAGCAGATGCTTGTCATTAACTTGGCATGGCATCTCTCCACACAAAGCTCTCCTGTACTGCAACAAGGTGATTTTAAAGGACAATGGTCTGTTTTTTTCCATTATTTTTCACTGTGTCTGACAGACTTTGTTGGTAATGTTCACGATGTCTTGACCAGGTTCAGGTAGCTGTTAATTCAAGTGCTGTGCAGATCCCAGATTCATATGCATTCTCAGAAAATAAAAATTCATGGCCTTCAGAAGTCATTTAAAGCATCTTTTTCATGCAACTATATAAGGAAATGTTATATTTGCCCTCAAATCACCAAAAATACACTTGTAGGTAAAGGACTCAAATTTGACTCACTATCAGGGGAAAGTTCTCTTTGCTCCTTATTCAAATATTTGTGAAAAAATCTGCATGTCTTGACAGTTCAAAAACTCATAGAAATAATGTTTGTGTCATTCCTTTTGCGCGTTTGTCATTCTCTGGTTTCCAGTTAACATGCAGGTAGGTGAGCGTTAGCATGACTAGTCACAGGGAACCAACCTTTTTAATCTGCTCAGAAAATTTTACGGGCTCTGTATTGGATTGGATTTTTTCAATTAAAAAACGTGATGGTCCATAAGTTGTAGGACTCAGCTAATTACTACAAGCCATGTAGCATATTCAATGCTTCTGTGACACATAGCACTCTCCGGAGCACATACACATGTACTCTTCCCAGGAGCACCAGCTGATGAGCACGTGTGTTGGTTCATGTGTTGGTTCATGTGTTGGTCCTGCAGGCCAAGCACTATAAACCTGATCTACTGACACTCTGAGGAAATACCCCAGTGTTCCAGACTTAGAGTAGCCTGGCTGGGCTACTGAGAAATAATGCCAGCTGCCCCGAAATCATAGGCAAATGTGAGAGATCCTTTCATTCTGCCCAAGCAAAACTTTTGAGTGGAAAGGGACCATATCTGAGACATATGGTATCCTGAACTACACAGAAGGCCGTGAGTCACTGCTTTTGTCTAAGCTGTGTAGATAGAGCTGGGTAAAAAAACAAACCACAAGGCTGTGATTTTCAATCCTCATTCTCTCCTTAGGCTAGTTTTGTGAGACTCTCACTTAGGCTACCAAATAATTTACACGTGGCAATAAATGATTGGACATGAGCTCATATTTTCTGTTGATTCCACCATTTTCTGCTTGTCCTCTGCCATCTGAACTTAACAAATGGCTCTTGTCAGGACACTTGTGCAGCCAAGTGCCTTTGATAAAAAAAGCTTTCCTCTGGCCTCAGCTACAATATGGAAAGACATTGTAATTGCAGATGAAATTTTCAATCAACTAGTTTTATGGAGCTTTTGGTTTAGATATAATATTTTGAAGGGACTGAATATTTAAAAGCCATTCTTGAGGCTCCTTATGAATAAGATCCCTACAAGATGGAACACATGCAGCATCTGAAAAGGAAGGCAGGAAGAGTAATGAGTCATTTATTAAAGAAGTAGGATGTATCTGTGCTTTACCAGTGCTGTAATTATATGCACTAGGTTAAGAAAGCTTTTTTTATTAAAAAAAATTTTTAGCATGTACCCTCCCAAGATATAAGCAAAGAAATTTGCAATAGGAATTACCTGATTGGTCGTTAAGTCCATCCTTTCACAGCAGGATAATTGCTGTGCAGTAAAGAACACAAATACCTCAAATAAGCTTAAATTTGTCATGGAGAAGACTAAAGGCAAGATATGACTTCTTTATACAGATAAACAGGACTTGTCTCGATGAGGGAGTCACCATTTGTTTAAAAAAAAAAAAAAAGAATCTTTGTGTCAGGAAGGCAATGCCCAGCCTGACCCAGTTCTTCAAACACAAAAACTGTTTTCACATTTTCTGATGTCTTTGAGAATACAGCTCCTGTGATATATGGAAAAGATGTGCGATGGAGATTGATTAGAAACAGGAGTGCTAGATATCTTTTACTGTGAAGAATTCCTGTTCTTCCCTTACTAATCAAGGTTACTGGCCATTCTCCACTTTCTGAGCAAATACCTGTGGTCCTATTCTGCAAATCTTGCGTGAGGGGCACTGCATATACGAAGTTTTCTGCTGGAGTTCTCTAGACCCATGCTAAATATAAAGACGGAGGGCAGGCTGCTGGGGTGCACACATTACCTGTAGCCTTTCCCTAAACTGACAGAGCCAGCTACCCCGGGGTCACCCCACTGTCACTACAACTGCCAGTGGCAGGGAGGCATTTATGTCAGCTGCTCCAAGTGCTCCCACACGTGCTGCTTGCTGCTAAATTTTATTATAATACAGCACTTGTTTCCTTGAGTTCCTCTTTCACTTCTCTTCACCATAGCCAAATGGCAGAAGGGACAACTGTTTTTCAGTAGCTGGGTGAATCCCTGGGGGCACGTAGAGGGGACCAGGCATAGGTATTTGATTGACAATTAGAGAAATAGGAGAACTTCTTAGGCTGAGATCAGTTTCACCCTTCTCAGACACAGAAGTTGGCGACAAGTGTTTTTGAGAGTGTTTTCTGGGTTGCTGTCTTTAAAAGGTTG
The DNA here is from genome assembly GCA_013400975.1 of Atrichornis clamosus. Classification (NCBI taxonomy): domain Eukaryota; kingdom Metazoa; phylum Chordata; class Aves; order Passeriformes; family Menuridae; genus Atrichornis; species Atrichornis clamosus. The sequence goes on from WBMZ01002014.1 coordinate 131,911, forward strand.
TCACATTGAGGAAGCCCCAGAGCATACTGAGTGCTACTTTGCATTTTAGCGTATTTGCATCTCAGGGAAGGAGAGCAGGAGAGCAAAAACAGAGGAAGAAAAATAACAAAGGAGCCAGAGTGGTCTGATATTACTCAATAAACTTATACACAGATGTTGCTAAGATGCACGAGGGTGCTGTGTGTAGCATTTGAAGTAATGGAATCACCGAAATTCAGCCTGGAAAAGTTGCAGGACGTCTGGGAATGCTGAAGAAAGTGGATTGAACTCAAGGGAAGGAATAGCTCCTGCCTCAATTATGGGAGAGACTCATGAGGTAAACACTGAGGCTGTAATACTTTAAGCCTTTCTGAAACTCGCCTCTAAATTGTTGCCTTAGAAATTCTTGTCAGTGCTGAGTCGCCTGGTGCTCTGCGATGTCTATTTCCCTTGCTGTTTGCAGCTTGGTTCTGCTTGACCAGGTACCTCCAGATCTATCTCCTTTGCCCAACCGGTTTTGTATCCATCTGAAGTCTCAAAAGCTGTATTTCACGTGGCTATAGTAAGTGATTCCCAACTGGGTATGTTGCCATCCACAGCAGTGACATTGTTTGATAAACAGAGAAAAGAGCCTGGGAGAATTTTCAAGGTTGAGGTGCATTTTGAGTAGCTATAAATAGACTACAGCTATCATCATACCTACCTCTCTTCTCTAAAGTCCTGCAGATCACAGGCTCTAAGTGTCACACTCAGCAAGGACAGGAGAATACAGAAGAAAGAAACGAGTGCTGCTGGCAGTATGAAAAATAGAGGGTTTAAATTTATTTCTGACTCACAGACCCTAAACCATGACTATTTTGTGCAAGTCGTGAGTTCAACCATGAAAGCACCATGGGTCACCTTGCTACAAATAAAACTCACTGCTATTTTCTCCCATTGTCTTCTAATGTATGGCAGGTGAAATTTCAGTTCTGCTTTGCTGTTTCAACCCTCTCCTGTTCTGCAACATCCATCTCCTAAAACGTTTTCTCTAGTTCCCTCTGTCAATTAAAATGTTTCTAATTCAGGTTTTGGATTTTTTTTAAGATGATAGCAGTTGCTACAGAAAATCTGATTGACAGCTCAGCTGGCCCCATAATCTGTCTTTGATGGTGTCTAAAAAAAATGAGAATATTTATTAAATCCCTGAAAGATACTCCACTGAAATCTCTCCCTAGATAATACTCAAAAGGACTCAGATGCCTCAAAGCAAATTAAAAACCTGAAATGTCAAAAAAATCTCTTCTTATCCCAAAAATTGATTGCAATGTCCTCATTAAGGAAACAAAAGACCAAAACTTAGCCTTACAGTTAGATCCAGTCTCAGTCAGATCCCATGACTGTCATAACCACGTGCTTATAAGGACCCTGCCATATGCCAAACCCTCCATCCTATCAAGCCAGTCCTCTGCAACAGCCACTGCTGTGGAGGATTTAATTGAAGATAACTGAAGATCTCTTTTCCTTTGAGGGAAAGACAGCTTGATGTGCGCTGTAGCACAAGTTAGTACGTGATGCTGGAGCAACAGATGTGTTCTTGTGGGAGGTGGTGGGTTTGCAGCTCCCAGATCTCTTCTGCAGAGCTCCGTGCAAACACTGAGCCCGTGTTAGAATCACCACTGCCCTCTAAAAGCCCTGGTGATGCTTGGGAGGCAGGGTACAGTGTGGGGTGAGGCACTGGAGGTGGGCAAAGAGAACATGGGAGAGGTGGAAAAGATGAAAACAGACATGGGATGGGCTCTCACCATGTGGGTAAAGGTAAATGTACTTATTTTAGGACAACTTAAAGCTCTGAATCCAAGTTTGGCAGATGGCCCAGTTTTATTTCAGGCCAGTCTTTACAGCACACATTCACTCCTCACCAGAGAAGGAAGAGAATTTTCTTCACAACATCTGAGCTGACAGGGCCAGCTGGAAGCAGATAGAGTGGAAAAGGGAAAGCAGACTTTGAACTGGTCTTCAACTGGCCTGGATGATGGCAATAATGTAATTTGTTCCTTCAACTCAGAGGCTTTGCAAAGAGCAGTGTCTCATCAGCATCCCAATTTGTCTTTGTGACCCTAGGAGAGAAATCTGTGCTTGCATTTTTTGCATTAACCTCTCAGATTTTTTGGTTGGTTGGTTTGGTTTGGTTTGGTTTTAAAAGAGGACACGGAAAGTTCCATGTGCTCTAACAACATTTACCGTTTATTATTCTCCATCTCATTCAGATTATGGCTTGCAGCTTCTGCTCACTGGGGAAGTTTGCATAATAGTTTCAGTTCACTTGTTAACAGTAATTATTTTTTCCAGTCTCTCTTTTGATGTAAGCTGAATAGCTTAGCCTCTAAGAGATGTAATTAGTGATTCCTGCAGTTTGCTATGGAATGGGGCAATTGCATCATTAAATTCAAGATAAGTCTTAAGTTGATGTTTCAGACACTCACATAACATGTTATGCAACAAGGGAATAAAAGCTACACAATCCTGCCCTTTAGAACTTTTCCCCAGTTATTTCTGCCTCTCCACTGCTTCAATGCAGAGAGGAAACACCCATTTCCCATTGCAGATGAAAGGACATCAACTGCTCAGGTGGTTCAGCTGGCATGTAGTTGACTTGTGTGACATGGGATGAGGCAGTGCAACTCCCCCTCTGCCCTCACACTTTTGTCCATGCAGCTAATGGAGTCTGCGTATAATATGTGCAGCAGCAAAGATGAGAAGTGATACTAACCCAAAAGAAACAAACAAAAAGAAATAGCCCCAACTTATTTGGATGGAATTGTATCTTGAAATTTTTTTAGAATTTACTCTCAGTAGATCTGAAAATTCTTAGTGTTATTTAAGCCTCATCTCACTCCTGTGCAGAAATAATGGTGTTATTAACAGAAATACCTATTTCTTACCTCATAGGGAAACTAAAGCACAGAAATTGCAACATTATCTGTGTATGGCTTTGCATGAATTAAATGGTAGAGTGAAGAACTGGTCTCTAGTATCACGCAGTGTTACCAATTCCCTACCTTCCCATTTTATTCCAGTGAAAAAATAATTCAGTAAAACTCCAATCACATGGAAAAAAATAGAATTTTATTTAGTAATGTTGAAATCTACTGTTTAAAATATTATTTACTATTTTCATTTTATTCACACCCCTTATTTGCAGATAACTGATTTTAAAGTACAAATTCCTGAAGTTTATATATAATCTCCTTTAAAATATCCTTGTTTTGGGACTGTCCTTTCCTCAAAGTCATATGGCAAACCTCTGACATGGCAGTATTGTACCTGCACACGGAAATCCCAGCTGCCCTGATGATTGATAGGACACTGTGACACAGGAGACAGGAACACATTTTTAACAAATTGCAGTCCTGTCTAGGACTGTTATGCAGAACTGCATAACACTCAAACGAAGTGGCAACTACAACAAAACTCATCACTTACTTTTTTGTCTCCCCTGACCTGAAAGCTAATACATAGCTGGATGGGTATCTTCAGTATCTCTTATCAAACCATCAGTTGTTCAAACCATACAAAACCCGTACAATCATTCTTTGACTATTCCCTGAAGTGGGACACACATACAACATGCTTCCATTCTACAACCATAATAGTGTTTTAATCGGACTCATGCCTTGTCCCTCTGACATTCTCAGAAAGGAGAGATAGAGGTGAATGGAAATGTTCTCTTCTTTCACTATGTAGCCTTTTTTCACATATTTTTGTGTCCTGTATCTCTTGTCTACATACATATTGCGAGATGTACTAATTGTCTCTCCTTCCCCATCCCTGCTTTTATGTGTTTTCCAAAAGTTTTTCCTCCCTGTTCTCTCCACTCTTCCATTCCAGTTCTTCACATTAACATCCTAGGAGAATATCCTAGATATCCCAATGGATCCTGGGCCAGATTTAAAATCCATTTTAACCAAGGGAAATCTCTCCATTTCTGCTATAGACAGAACTAGCATAACAAGAACTGGAAGTTGGCATATCTGGTGTCTTTTTCCACAGCACAGATCACACATTGGAATTCGGCAGCTCTGTCCCATATGCTGATTTTTAACTTTGCAGAGATACAGTTCATTCGTAGGCCTTGTGCACATCTTAATTTCTGAATTAGCCACAGCTCTTTTAATTTTAACATTCAGACTGTCTCTTAAACATGTCTTTTTACAGCAGTACCAGTATTCCCTTGAAGGTAATATCCATTGCAACTTTTACTGTTTTAGACAAGCTATGTCTTGCCTAAAACCCAGAATAAATTTTTGAAATGTCCTTTTACAGTCAATTGATTTGTCTGTTGTATCTGTTGTATCAGGGATTTAGTTCCTTATTCCTGCTGTGGCCAATAAACAAGAGGAATTCCTCTAAAACTTGTTACCACAGGGATCAAGCCGAACTTTTTAGTATGATTTATGGAATAGGCATGGCTGTACTCAAGTGGTTGATCCTCTGTTCCTCTTCCCCACCACTGCCTGTCCCACTGACGGATTCTTGGGATCTGTAATGTGAGAAGGACTGCATAGTATGTATCTTCCCAACTTTGTTTTTGCCAAAAAGAAAAAAAATCAGGTGAAAATCTTTGATTAGGCTGGGAGCAAAGACTGTCCTGGTGACTTATGTGAAGAGCATATGAACTTGCATTCCCAGGAAGATCAGCTACCAATAAATGATAATTAGTTCATTGGCATCCCCCTTAGTGTCTGACAGCAGGTGATTAAGCTGCAGGAAGCACAATGTAGGAGCCAGTCAACAAGCTAGGAGGAACTCAAGCTACTCTGAAGATGTCTGCCAGCAACAGAGCATTGGAAGGTACCGCTCTCAGGTGTCAACACAAGTCACAACGCCTTCTGCAGGCAGGCAAGGGAACAGAGCTCCCACCAGATCTGAGGGAACATGAAAGGTTGGTTGGGTTCATCTCCTCTTTCTCCATGTCTACTTTCACCACATCCCTCAAACACACAATCTTTTAATTGATTCCCAACATGAGGCAGTTCTGTGGAGTGCACTGTTCATCTGTGGACGATAAAGGCCATGGCATTTCACTCTCTCCTCTCCTAACCTAAAGCTTAATGACTTGCAGTTCTGAGCAGAATACCAAGGCACAAATGCAGATAGATGTTAGGAAAGCAGAGCCCAAAAGCTGAACCCAAAAGGGTACCACAGACAGTGTGACTGTGACTGCTCTGTTGTTTTGGAGGCATTTTTGCTCCTGTGGTTGTTGTAAGCTGTCGTACTACCCTAGGATCAGTACATCACCTAGAACAGGTTTCTGTAAAATAACTGAATAGGGAGTTTTTGAAAGCACAGCTGTGGGGATTATTCATCCATTCATTGCTAAGACAGCACTCTCTTGCACCTGTATCTTTTATTGCCTTAGCATAATTTTGTTACTACAAGAAGTCACTGCCCCGTACTATTTATTTTATTTTTTGCTCTCTTTTATGTGATGAACTGTGTTGCTGATGGAGAAACCATGTCTTCTTATCTATGATAGAGATTCAGTGCATTACAGATCAGTCCTTACAGATGATATCTTTGACCACCAGACTAGAAAATATTCTGAACTTCATTCTGTTTCCCAGAGAGGGAAAGGTGTATGATTGTTTGCCTTGTAGTTCCTCTGTTTCCCAGGACCCTCAAGGCTCCTCTTCTTGCATGGGAGGTGGGTAGGAGCATCGCTCCTGCCTGTGCAGGTGTTTCTGCCTGGAACAGCTGCTCCGTACACAGGAGCTGGCAGTGAAGGTGTGCAGAGGTTGCAGATGACACCAGCAACTGGCTGGGCAAAGCCCAGTTGCACAGGCACTTCCACCAGCCATGCTCTGCCCCGTCTAGTTGATTAATCCCCCATAAAACCACCCAGAAAAACAGCTTAAGAAATACCTGAGCCCCTGTTCTGGTTGTTAGAATTTCCCACTCTTCTCAAAGGCAGAGGGCATCACCTTTCAAGTCAATGCACACATAGGCCCCAAATCCAAAGGGTAGCATGCCAAAATACAGAGCTGCAGCTCTTTGGTGTCCCTTTAGGACAACGTATCTGCTTAAAACACCTCCTTCACAACCACTACAGGTTGTATTGTGCAAGTTATGTTACAATCATCCAGGGAAATAACTTCTCCATTCACTGCCTTTTGCAATGACTTTGCAGTTTGTGAGATGTCTAGGCTTTACTGATTTGAATTATTTGTTATACTATCCTCACCCCTTTATTTTTAATAAAGTGGCTTCAGAAAGTTCTGGTAGCTATGTTATAGCCATTTTTTTCCCCCCAGTGTGGCTAAGGCACTTATTTTCCTGTAGTTACTTCACTTTTATGAGAAGCATAAATCGTCAGTTTTATGGTACTGGACTGGGGATACAACCTTAAAAAATGTGAGAAAGAAGCCAATTACTGTAGAAATTATTTTGGATAGCCAAAGAAAGCTGCCTTCATATGCCAAGCTTAGCTGTCTTGATAAGTCATAAATATTATGTTGGCAAACTGCTTCTTTTGCCTTTTAATCTATATTTTTAATTCAGAGGCTACACTGATTTTACAGAAGACTAATACTGAATACAACCTGTGTAAATTCAGGGCACAAAGTTACACTGCAAAAACAAAGAAAAGGAGAAGAAACATAAAAGAGCTTATTATGGCAGGGACTGAGTTCCTATCACTGCCTGTAAGTAAGTCTGCCTGACACTTCCCAGATAAGGCTGCTTTCTGTTGACTGTAATTATATAACTCTTTAGCTGTTTAGGATGAAACATGCCTTGCTGGGTGACTGCTACAAATAGATTTCTTTCTTTTTTTTCTTTTAAGCCAGCCAAATACTCAATAACAGAAAGGAAACCTAAGGGAAGCTTCCTCTGATGTTCACCATCTGGGACAGTAAATTCCAGAATGGCATCTTACAAACCAGGGGTGTCAAGAAAAGCCTTTTTAATGGATTATGATATATGTTGCTATTGACTTGAGCAAATAAAACACCCTGTCTGCTTCTTTAACCTAGGTAGCAATTCTCTGTCCTTGGAAACCTCAGTCTCATTCAGTGACCTATCCAATTTAAGAGCCCACTGTTTCTGTGATGGGATGTGACAACTTCTCAGTTTTGCAAGGCAGTGCAGTACTTCAGACCTATTCTTCTGAAACTGAGGAGAGCAAAGGTGAACAGCTTTGCTGCTAATGAAGAGGAGAGACTAAACCTATATATGTATTTTGGTCCTTGCAAGTGGCGGCTGTAGTCAAGGCTGGGAGCTGCAAACGCAGTGGCATATCTGTTGGTAAGGAGGCAGGCAGTCTTTGCTTGCTAACGGTACAAGGTTCATTTCTGCTTTGAGACCAGGGCTCCAAAAGTGCCTTCAGACTTCACCTGTCAGTGCCTCAGATCCCACCTCTCCTGTGTAGAAGAATGAATTGTGTAAAAACTGTCACTGTACCCTGAGCCTCTCCATTCTTTTCCTCAGCCCTTACCCCCATATATGTTTAAGTTCATTGAGGCTCATGCTCACCCTTCAGTTCAGTCATATCCCCTCTTGGTTTGTTGTGAAGGATGGATCACTCCTGCTTCTGTAAATGCTTCCCACATCCCTTAGCTTCAGCTCCCTCTGCAGAAAGCAAATAACAAAAATGCCTTCCCCTGGGGTCTGTGATGAGTGACCTACTTTGACAGGGTAACTTCAGCTCTGCAACATACAGCAGACTCAGATCACATTTTCAGTGAACAGAGTGCCCAATGGGCCAGTTTGAGGCACACAACCCAGAGAAAAGCCACAACGGTTTTAGGGACTGGTCCTCGCTTCTGTGAAGTGTTTATGGGTGTCATGGCTGAACCCCAGCCAGCCACCAAGTCCCACACAGCCACTCACTCATTCCCCCAGCAGTGGGATCGGGGAGAGAACTGGAAGGGTTAAAGCTAAAAAGCTCACAAGCTGAGATGAAGACAGTTTAACAGGGAAAGCAAAAGCTGCACACACTGGCAAAGCCATACAAGGAATTAATTCAGTGCTTCCCATGGGCCAGCAGGTGTTCAGACACCTCCTGGATCCCCTTGATCCTTCTTCCCCCCACTTTATATACATAACATGACATTACATGATATGGAACATCCTTTTGGTCAGCTGGGGACACCGGTCCCGGCTGTCTCCTCCCAACCTCCCACACACCCCCAACTTCCTTGACAGTGTGGCAGTACAAAAAGCAGAAAAGGCTTTGGCTCTGTGTGAGCTCTTCTCAGCAACAACAGAAGCATCTCTATATTATGAACCCTGTGTTCAGCACAAATCCACACACACAGCTCTGTACTAGCCAGTGAAGAAAATTAACTCTTCCACAGCCAAAACCAGCACAATGGATTATGTAAGTGTATAAAGGACACACTGCCTTTGGAAGAGATGCTCATATCGCAATTTTATTTAAAATGGAGGAAAACAGTCATGACACAAACTCACTAAAGCCACAGTTTTTCTAAGCATAACTTCTGAAGCTGAAGAGGTGCTGAGCTTTTATCTCTTTCTTTTTGTATTCTCAAGGAATTCTTCTGCAAGAATTGGAAGTAAAAAAACAATCAGGTTTGTCCTTGTATGAGGTAGAAGATATTTTCATTATATCCTGGTCGAAGTCACATTTCTAATATGATTTGCAGCAGTATAACATTGATTGTATATTTTCCATTGCCAATTCTACCAAATCAGCTAAACAAAGATGAAAAATCCATCAGTCGTAGCTGGATTCAGAATGCTGGTCTATAAATACACCCCAAGCTGAAATTTTTGTTAGGAGTGGTAAGGATTGTCAGATTTTGCACAATATTTGTAGCTCTTGCCTTCAAATCTTGATTTGTTACTCAGCTTTGGAAAATAAAATATTTGAAATAGATCCCTTAAACCATGAATCTGTTGCTTTTATTGTCTGAATCTACCTGTCACCTACTTCTGCATTTTGTTAGATTTTTAAATTATTATTGGGCACTTATAAACCTCATAAATTCCCAAGCTTCTGGCAGCATTGCTTCCAGAAAAAGTTGTGGCTTCCTAAAACTGTGGATGAATAGAATTGAACTGGATGTTTTTTCCAGTAGAGGGTAGTTGATGAAATTTCTAGACTGCAGGACTTCAGAGAGATTGATCATTGTGATTCAGTAGCAAGGGGAAATATTAACATTTCCATCTGACATGACATGTCCCACCATTCAAAGTCTCATTTCATGAACTTTCACTGCACCCTCTCAAAACACAGTGTACCAGATCATTTTAGAAAGTAAAGCCAGTGCCTTCACACAGACAGTTCCTCTCGTTGGATTAAAGACGTGCATGCCTAGTGCTGTGACTAACACTTCCCACCTTATGTCCTGAAATGCAGCATCCTGTTTGTATCATCTTTTACTTCCTTTTTTCTTCTGCAGGTAGTTATGTAAACAGCTTTTGGCCTGTCTCTTATGGCAGTTTTGGCTTGTTGCATTCAGAGCACGCCTGTGGCAACAACTTCATGTAGCTCAGACTTCCTTCTGTTGCCATCTGCTTTCCACACCTGATACAAAGCCTGGCCTGTTAGCAAAACCATCATTGTGTGTGCTCTACTTTTCCTCCACAAGAAGTTGTTATTGCTCCTCAGAATCGCTAATCTCAATCCCAGCCATGAAGGACTTGGGGGTGCTGGTGGAGGAGAGGCTGGCCACGAGCCGGCAATGTGCCCTCACAGCCCAGAAAGCCAAGTGTATCCTGGGCTGCATCCAAAGGAGTGTGGCCAGCAGGACAAGGGAGGTGATTTTCCCCCTCTACTCCATTCTTATGACAACCCACCGGAGTACTGCATGCAGGTCTCGGATGCTCAGAACAACAACAGCGTGGCTCTGTTGGAGTAGGTCCAGAGGAGGGCCACAAAAACAATTAGAGGACTGGAGCACCTGTGCTATGGAGAAGGGCTGAGAGAGTTGAGGTTGTTCAGCCTGGAGCAGAGAAGGGTCTGGGGATACCGTGTAGCAGCCTTCCAGTATCTAAAGATGGCCTACCAGAGAGCTGGAGAGGGACTTTTTAGCAGGACCTGTTGTGACAGGACGAGGGGCAGTGGTTTAAAACAAAAAGAGGGTCAATTTAAATTAGATATAAGAAAGACTTCTAACAACCAGAGTGGTAAAACACTGGAACAAGTTGCCCAGAGATGTGGTAGATGCCCTATATCTGGAAACATTCAAGGTCAGATTGTAAGTGGCTCTGAGCAACATGATCTAGTTGAAGATGTCCCTGCTCATTGCAGGGGGGTTGGACTAGATGACCTTTAAAGGTCCCTTCCAACCCGAACTACTCTATGATTCTATGTGACTTGTTTATTTAATGTCCTTCAGCTTATTTATAGCTCATTTGAAATCATCAGCAGCTCCTCCCTCATGCAGCAGAGTATTCGACCATGGAAGCTGGTTCACAAAATTGCCCTGAGCAGGATGGCTCACAGAGGTGCTTATTGTAACTCTGCATCCAAATATCTGGGCGAGTGAAGGCCTGAACAAGATTCCTCCTTGCCTAGATTTTTTCTTGGATGGTTCTGCACTAGAAATGCAACTTCTACACTTAGAAATATCATTTCTAGGGTCACTTTGGAGGCTGTTTTAATTGCATGCTGAAAGTACCTGAGCTGCAGATTGTGTTTACTTCTCTCCATTCTCAGCATAAAGATGCTTTTGATAACAGTTTCTGTATAGCCTTTTAACCTTCATTGCAGGAGGATACTTGTACTGAGTCAGAACAAAGACAACTCTAACTCGACATCGTGTCTCTGATACTGGCCTATACCAGCCATACTTAGAAGAAGAAATTGAGAAAAAAGGCAAATATAAACCAATCTTTCTTCTATTTCCTGATGCCTCAGCATCAAGAGCTGGAGGCTTTTGGACCAGGAGGTTTTTTTCACCTCAAAGATTTAACTGGAGCTTATATTAAATATCCCTTGGCCAACTTCCACATTAATGAATATACGTAGCAGGGGTTTTTTAACCCATTCATACTTTTGTCTCCTCAACACCTATGGCAAAGAGTTACATGGATTAAACTACCTGCCATGCAAAAAAGCACTTCTTTTTCTTATTATTTATATTTGTTACTGGCTATTTTGGTTTAGTGCACTTTAATTCTTTCATTATAAGAAGCAGTGAAGATCTGTTGTCCTTTTCCGAACCATAATCATTTCATAAGCCTTGATCACATTCTCTCTCAGTCATCTCTTTTCCAGGTTAAAATGCTCTGAGCTATTTCCATAACTTTTAATAGACTTTCCTTTGTCCACATCTTTTCTGAAAACAAAAAAATTCTCGGAAAAAGTGTGGGCACACTGTACTAATCAAATTAATGATGGTTTCTATTTGTGATTTCCATTCTTTCTTTTCTCCCCAATGTCAGTAGCTAAATTAGAGCCCATTCACTTTTATGTATACTTAGAAGTGTTTTTCCTGTATGTGATAAAATACTCTTAACCTTATGTTTCACCTGCCATTTTATCTTGCAGCTATTTTACATTGTGGACTCGCTCAGACACTTTTTGCAGTCAGCTTTAGAACTGATTTTACCAAGCCATTTTTAATCATCACATAAGGTTTGTCACCAACATGTGCACTTTCTTTGCCTGTCATCTGTAACTGTTTCACAAGTCAGAGCACATAACCTTTGGGATTCTTAGTGGTAATTTCCCTTCTTTATGAAAAGTGACCATTTGTTCGTACCTTCTTTTCCCTATGTCATTACCAGATTTTAATGCAAGAATGACTTCTTTTTCATGCCATGATGACTGTATTTGTCAAAGAGCTTTCTGTGAGAGCTTACTGTAAGCTCAGAAAGGAGCAGTGGAGCAGCCACAGCCTCTGAAAACTGGGGATTCAGATTACAGAAGCAAGGGATCTGGGTCAGATGGAGGGAGCTAAAGCTTCTGAAGGTCGTGACAAAACAGCTGCAGAAGTATTAAGGAAACCTAAAATGAGGTCTGTCTGAGAGAAAATCAGTTGGAGAGGCTAAGTGATCAGCCCATATCAGGTCTTGCTCAGAAAGCTAATTCAGATTAAGCCATGCTATGTGAATGCAAAGAATTATATTAAAATCATGTAACAGAAAATGGATTAGATTACTTGAGGGAGATGCTGCATGTCTCATTCCTATCTGACTGTCATTTTAAATCCAGATCAGGGCTGTGCTGCTTAAGACTTATTAGCATTTCATGGCCCATCTGAGTACAGTATGAGCCTCTATTTACAAGCAGTCATTTAAAGAGCAGAACACAGAATTTCCTCTGGGTGGCTGCTCCGTGCCCGGGCCAGTTCTCATGACCAAGGCTGCTAGTGTGTACAGACGGCATTTTGTCCTAAAATGTCTTATTAGAAACTGTTCTTCTTTGGGTGGAAATCAATTTGGAGCAGGAATAGCTCTTAGTTTGTCCCACAGTAACTCTTGAAGAGACAGAGCACGAAACTGGTTTTTCTTCAGTCTGTTAGTTATGAAAGGTGCCAGCAGAGAAGCCAAAGACTGACTGGGTAGGAGGAAAAACCTCATTCACAGTCCACCAGCAAACCCATTTTCAATGGGCTTGCACTAATGACTGAAGACACACAATTTTGCTTGGTGAGATCTTTCATTCAGCCTACTCTATTTTCTCTTTATGCACCTGCTTACCTCTAATCCGGCAGATTCATACATTACATAATTTTGAAAGAAAAGTTGAAAATTTATTTTGAAAAATATTTAGAGTTGCCTCTTCATTCCCCAGCCTTGGCTTTTTGTATGGGCTGCATGCCCAATCCATCTTTGTAAGGGTACACGGAGCCTGCTGCCACCAAGTTGCCCTTCTCAGTAATAAAACTGTATTTTATCAAAAGTATTTTTATTCCCCAGACTTCCATGTCAAACTGCTCCTTCTGCAGTGTTAATATATATTTTTAAAAGGGCAAGGAAACAAAAATATTACATGATCTATTTGACACAAAGCAATGCCTGACTGGGAACTTGAGTTTATTAAAAAATATACATGTTTTAATTCACTGAGACAGGATTTTAACCACATATAAGAAAATTCCTTCTCTGTGTGTAATTATGTGACCAACAGAATTACAGAAAAAAGAGAGAGCATTTCTTTGTAGAGTCTTCTTATGTTTCATCACAGAAATATATCTTGTTTATCACTGAAGGAATGTTTTTGCTGCATGAAAAGCTGGATTTAGTTATGATGTGTTGCTGCACAGTGCTAGTGGTGGCTTTTGTAATGCCATGCAGAGTCAAAAACTCTCTCAGTATGGATGACTTTAATTAGTTTTCAGACAACAAGGAAAGAAAAAAATTCCATGTCAGAGAGAGTACCGTGTGTGTATGTGTGTGTCTTCTGCTCAGACTATTGCAAATGCCCAGAGGGTTATTAGCTTGTACAGTTAGACACTGGAAAAGTTAGTTGGATTTCCATGCAAAACCTTTGTCTTGAACACCTTTGACCCCAGCTTTCCAGTTTAGGAAACAGACCTTCAAAAACCTCCTTGCTATCTTCTCTGCCTTTATCCCAACACATTTGCTGATCAGTTTTCATTGGGAATGTGATGTTCCATTCTGGGAACACCCTTTCATTCCCACCCATTGCCCATTCATTCACAATTTTCAGGCGAAAACTTTGTATTTAGGGTGGTGTGGGAGGGTGTGAATTAGTGGGGAAGGCAGAAGGTGAGAGAGCCAAGCTAGCAGAGGGAAAAATGATGCTTGAAAAAGTGACTATTTAAAGGGGGGGAAATAAATGTTGAGTTTAAGTGTTTGTTTGAAAAAAGGGCCAGAGAAAAGAAAAAATGTTAGAACTAAGAGAAAAGGGGGAACAGAGAATCAATGATCAGACAGAAGGAAAGAATAAAACTGCAGGGAAAAGTAATAGAAGGGATGAAAGCCTAGAAGAACAGTATTAGAAAACCCTCAGTATTTTCATAATGAGAAAGCAATTTGGTTTTATGCCCATTCCTTAGTGAATGAAGTTGACTGTGGTGCCAGTTAGTTTCTGAGGGCTTACAACTTGTCCTCATTTTTCACTGCACTTTTCCTCTTGTCTCAGCTGCAGTTTCATTTCATGAGCACAGCTGTAGGTCTCTTTTCTCTTACTGGAGTTCTGGAAAACATGACCTCACTGGACACAGCGGAAAGGCTGCAGGGGCCGTCAAAGGCAGGGCCCACAGCAGCTGTCTTTAGACAGAGCTTCTTCAGCACCCACACACGTCCCTCAGCATAATAAGCTAACTTGTCAGGGCCCAGCTTCATCTTTGCAACTGCTGGCACATTCTCAAAATGGCATTGTCGCAGTCTGGGGCTTCATAAAAACACTTATTTGGGGGGTTGGTTGTTGTTGCTGTCTAGCCCTTTAAAAGACGGAAATGTACAGTTTTTCAGATGAGTTGAAGTGCTTTTTGTAGCATTTTAAAATTCTGAGGAAGGCATCATTTTTCCTTGAAAGCTATGGGCATTTTAAGATGAATTTCAGTTGAACTCCATTTACACACTTGAATGTTGTTCCCAGAGACCACTCAGAGAAAGGTCTTCCTAAGGCCATAGGATGTTATTCAGGAAGACAACAGGAACAGCAGTTTTGAAATAATTTTTTGGCATAAGGAATAAAAATAAAGTTTTAACCAAAGAAAGGAGAATACTGAAAAACCTTTCCCATTTCCAGCTGAAGGAAGCATAAAAACCCATTTTGAGAGCTCCCTGAAAGGAGTGGGGAGCTTCATTTTTACTTTGCATGTGCCACAGTAGTGTCTCTCAGCTCTCTCTTTGATATGAAAGCAAAGTACCCTATGACTAATATGTTTAGCATCAAAAACTCTGTAATTCCTCACACCCTGTAAAAGACCAAAATCTGCAGTGCGACAGCAGCACAAAAAGTATAACTTACAAAAAAAAAAAGGACACAAGTGTAGTAGTTTCCTTGTGCATGAATACTCCAGTAAGAAACTCTCTGGAGAGCATTTTCACCAATAAGAACAAAAGTAATAATAATAATGATCACAAAAATTAAGAAATACATTTTGCATTTATACAAAGGAATCATTTCTCTAGAAATACGCTTCCAAAAGTTATATTCTTTTAGGCACATGCACATATCACGTTACATAGATATCTAATGAAATCTAGGCAACCATACTCCAGTTTCAGGTATATGATATTTTTAATAAACTGTAAAAGAACAAAATCCATCTCTCAATAGCATGAAGATCTTTCAGTGGCAGGCTTTATTAATCTTTATTCCTTCCAATGAGCCCTTAGTCACATGAGGAATCCTATTTAAATGAACATGAGAATAGTGTGAAACTTCTGCACATCTATAGTTACACATAACTTTAGGAAGAAATCTGAACAATGCTGTCTTTGTTCCTTCTAACTGAAAGGGGTTGCTGACCAAAACATTTATGAGTCATATATACAGATTTGTAAACAGTGTCTGAAATTAAGGTTTTAAAGTCACTTTCTATTTGTTTGGATCCAATTTTGGGGTGTGCATGGTAAACATGAATGTTAATTTAGTCCTTGTGTTGACTCCAGCTACTAACACAGAATGCATTCTGCTTATCAATAATGAAATGCTTTCTCTTGCATTAGTGGGAAGCTGCCACGTAGTATCAGATTTGCATGCTATAATCCTGAGTCTACATTTTTCCTCTGGCTTTGAGTCCCTCAGAGTTCCCTTAATGATTCAAATAGTCAATATACATTTTAGATTCTGTGTTCCTTAATTTACTTTTTAATGTTATTGCTGTTGTTCTTATTTTTATTATTATTACTACCAGATATGCTTCCTTCTTCAACGTGTCCCCCCACTGACAGAAAGAATGAATGTGGCAGATTTAAGAGAAAATTTCTGAAGTCCATGCTTATAGAATTATTTACATCTCTCTTCACTCCCTATTACCCTTGGGTTTTTTCAGATACAGGGAAGGTAAATGATTAATCATAAAGTTGATTGCTAAAAACAACAATAACATCAAAACCCTTTGTTTTTATCATGCAGTAAATTCTTACATTTTTATGGTTTTTCAGTGTAAGTCAAACCCTGTTCAAAACAAACTGCCAATTTCTTTCTAGATTGTAACTGTGCAGGTATTACACTGGGGATTTTTTTCGATTCTGGAGTTCAGATACCTGTCTTTTCCTTCATTGATTTGCCTCTGGCATTTCAGGTACTTATCTCAGCAGAATTATTGACTTAAGCTAAGTCAACCACAACAAGCATATGCAAAGCTACACACTCACACAGCAATTTCTGCCTAGCATTGTACACGAATGACAAATGCTCTTTTGCCTGTTTATGCCAATCACCTACATTCTTCTCACCAATTTGAAGGCTATCATAATTTTCCCTTTCATCAGGTAACTTTAAGAACCTATCTGCTGCTGCAACAATTTAAACAAGCACGCTCACCCATCAGTGCTCAGACTGAGTGAGCTAGTGCTCAGCTGGAGATGTGAGTGGGTACAAGTCTCAATTTTTCTGCTAACAGTTCTCCTCCTTGAGTCAGATTCTACATGGACTCTGAGAACACAGATCGAAAGCCCCTCCTCTAACTTGATTCTGTATATTTTCTCTACTTTTCCATCCTACAGTTGTAGGCAGGCATCATTAGTGTCTGCAGAGGATGTCATGGCTCTAAATGATGTGAAATAAAGTAGTTAGGAAGAACATTTGAAAATCAATTTACTGTCTCTGAAGAGAGTATTCAAATGTTGTGACACCCACTCATCAGCACTTACAAAGGAACTGCAAATGAGTATCCGATATTTATTTTGAAAACTAGGTCAAAATTTGCCCCAAATACCGTCTCCTTAACCACGCTTGCATGCTTTCTTTTGAAACATCTCTGTCAAGCAAAAGGAAACCTGATGAAAACAATGATTTTGCCTTCTCGTGTGACTAGCCCATTACCTTTTTTCAAGCCTGGGGACTGTTCACCGTCTGAATTTTGTTGTGCAAAGCCATCTTGATTTTGCATTCAAAAAACATTTGCAGATGGAGCGAAGACTGTTTCCTACAGTGAACACTCTTCTCCCTGTGCTACTTTCTTGTTTTCTTCATGGTGATTTTTCTTTTTTTGGGGGATAGACACCATTTAGCTAAGTATTACCATAATGTTTTCTAAAAGCACTTTCCATGATTGAAGAGACCACTGCTGGATTCCTCACAGGCCCGCTTGGTAGCCTTGCAACAAGCTAAAAAAAAAAAGGAAGATAATGAGAGAAATCTGCAAACTGACATAATTCCCTATGTTAATAAATATTTCAAATCATCCCACTAATGCTGCGATTTTCTAAGAATACCCAGAACCTTTCAATAATGACCTCTGCTAATGCCTTTTACTGGCTGGAGTCGTTCCTCTCAGTCACACTAATAGCAACGTGACAGACAGACCAATAATGGCATCCCGGGGGCTGCAGCCACCGCAGCTCAGCCGGGGCCTTGCCTGGGGAAAGCAGGCTGGAGGAAGCCAAGGCATTCCCCTTGTGATGGCCAGGGGGTGGCTGTCACCAAAGGATGCCTCTGCCAGGGCTGGTCGGTGAAGGAGTGGTGCCTACAGGAGAACAGGGATGATCCAAAGAAAGGCAGGGCAGCCCACGAGCTGCTCTGAATTATATGGGGGACTAAGCACACCCAGGGCCACTTCAGCAGCAGGGAGACAGTGGGCGAAGGTTGTAAAAGCCCCTTTCTCCCCACCTTCGTTGCTGTACTCAGGAATATTGTCCAACATTTATAGCTAGCATTTACCTTTGATATTAATCTGTTTCTGCAGCAACATCTCCTAAGAATACAAGGGACTAGGAGCAAATGTTATCTATGCAAAAAGGAAAAAAAAATCCAGATTTTGGTAATTCTGACTCATTCATCATTTTGGTCCCTATATACAGACAAGTATTCTGAACACTTCTCATGGAATATTTCTCATGCATTTTTCTGGTATCTGTTAAATTGCTGGTATGCTCCTGCTCCATAGAGGCCACTGAGGGGTAGAAAGTATCATCATCTGACTGGGGAGGAAAAGGCAGCTGCTCTGTTTGATGCTCTGAGACACATTCATGTGAAGCAGATGGGGACAAAAAGGCTGAGAGCTACAACAGTGCCCTGAATAGGCCCATGCCTGTCCCCAAGGCTGGCTGAGAGCCTCTAGTCAGGGCCTTTTACTCTGGAGGAGCTGACTCTGTCACTGGCACAGAACTCGCCGCAGGACCCGGCCTCCTGTGTGCACCTGGGGACAAAACTCACCAGCGTTACTTTTCAAAGGGCCTTGCCCAATTTTTAACAGAAAACGTGCCAGGGGAGACTTTGGGACAGCCACTGACATTGGGACTACCAGCTCCACCAACAAACATCCACACTGCCAGCCATTCCCCACGCTACTGTTTCCCCAAGGAAACGGGCTCTCAGTTAGGTCATGTCCTGTATTGCCCATGTGTGGCCATTACAGGAGGGGGGTGGTTCTTGGGATCAGCACTTGAGCTGAACCCAAGCATAAATCATATTAGGCTGGCAGACTGACGGGGAGCAACGGTGATCTCTGAATCCTTGTTTGAAGCGAAAACATCTAAGATGCCTCTGCGTGCCAGAGACAAACATGACACTGCTCCTAACATTTTCCAGCACTATCTCTGTCATGCAGGAAATTATTGACAAACAACTCCTAGTTATGCAATACAAATCCACCTGGGGTGCACCTCACACTGTAATGCCTTTCATCCATTCACTGTATCAGTGTCTTTTCAGGCAGATGCCAAATGGTTGTTGCAGGGGTGTTTTTTTCAGAGGATTCTGGAATAAATATCTTTTCTTGGTTCCTCAAATGAAAAAACATAGATCTATAGCTCAGCATGATCAGTTTTCTTCACCAGCTTACAGTCCTCAAAACAGCTTAGAGGCAAAGAATTTAAAAGACTTAGTGAACTCAGTTTTTCCTCCATGTTCTCCTTAAACATGCAGAGTTAAGGGACAAGCTGAAGGAGCAAAGTAATGAAATAGGACGGGTACTTTGACAGACACGTCAAATATGCCTAACATCAAACTGAGGTGAAATCAGCTTTGCCTCTGTAATGCTTCTTGAAGGGAGGAAGAGATTTCTAAACTTGAAATGACTGAAGGACATCTTTTTTGCTTACTCTACACTGAATGACTTGGGCGCCTTAACACATATAGACAGGGCAGTGGCCAACTAAAGCAACTGGTAAGGAGCATTCAAGCTGTGCAATCAGGGATGCAGAGCTTCCTGGCTAGCTCCTGGCTAGCCACATCTGCACATGATAAAACTAATTTCATTGTAACCTAAGGACAGCACTGGTCTGTTTGCTTACTGGGTGTGGCCAACACTCTTTCCCACACATTCTTGAGTAACGCACCAGAGAGTATCACAGACTACAATTTCCACTGCAGCTTTGACTTAGCACTTCATAGTACACCACATGTGTACCTTCCAAAGAGAGGAACAAAAATGTCAGTACAGGAAAGTTCTGGTTAGTGAGTTTCAAATGCTCCACTTTTGGATATATTATGTAGAAAAATACTACCTGTAAAGCCCATTGAAGTGCTAAAATAAAGGATTTTTGTTCTTGATTTTGAGATAAAAAATATTAATGAATTGTTTATCTTAAAATACTGCCCCTGATGAAGAGTATGTTACCTTGCAGCAACCCTTATCTGTAGTTTTTATAAAACATTGAGCTATGGCAGTCCCTCCACTGGGAAACTCTAAATATTTAATAGATGCATATAAACTAACCTGAGCACTCATCCAAGAAACAGAAAATCATTCTGTGTTTCTGGTTTTACAAACAAGCACAGGATCCTGAATGTGCCAGAGTCAGTGGAAGGAGCAGCTCTGGTTGTGATTCCTGGTTGCCTCCCTTCCCTCCAGAGGCTGGGTTCCTTACTATTTGTCTTCCTGCATGCTGCTGTGATCCCAGGGACATTTTTCATCAAAAGAGGGATCACCTTCACATCTAGCACTTCACAGAGCTGAGTTCCTGATCATTCCAAATTTGGATCAACCTGAAATCATTAAAAACCCAGCTTTTTTCAATTGGAATGCTTCCACTGAAAACTGCTGGCATTTTCTAAAAGCTGATCTAATTCACCTCCAAGTAGAATTAATGTTTTAGCACTTAAAAGAGGTATTTGGACTCAACCAAGTACAAAAAGGCAAGTTCTTTTCTGACCACTGCTGAGTAATTCATGCATCTAATTTCTAAATTGATTTCTCTTAAATTACATACAGCTGAAGAAGTTAGAGAGCCAAAGAAATTGTGTTTAAGTTTAAAATTAAAAAGTCAAATTGAGATGAGACTGAGAAATCAGATTTCAACACCTTTCCCCCCGTCAAATTAGCTGATCCAAATTTTGCTTGCTTTAATTAAGTAAGAAAAATATGTTTCTAACATATAATGGAGTTCCAGAGAGTTTTTTCATGAGTGAAAATGTATGCATTTAGGTAAGGGACTACATGGAAGTAAGCTCGCCTAAAGAGTTCTCAGGTCAAATTTACTCTTGATTGAAAATGATAAAACTCTTTTGCCTCAAAGAGTCGTGGTGGATGACACCTTTGAATGAAGATTTGGACCACCAAGGTAATTTTCAGCAGGCTGGTTTCCTAAGGAATAATGCTGATTCATTCAAGCTAAAACCTTGTGCAGGAAAATGTCAGTTCTGACATTTCCTTTAACCCTTACAAACTTTCAAAAGTGATAAAAAAAGTTTCAGCAAACCTATTTTTCTTATTACAGCATATTTCCATATGTCTAGAGAATTTCCCTTTGCTGAAACACTGTCCATGGTTTGAGTAGGATTATTGTGAAAATTGGGTGGAAATATTTCAAAGGTTTTGAAACAAAAAATTAGCACAAATTAAATTGCTTTCTTAAAACCCCAAAGAAATAAGTAAGCAACCCCCAAAGCCCACCAAATCACAGGATTTCACCTCGTGGTCTACAGAAAAATTAAATTCTTTTATTTGCTTGTTTTTTCCTAATAAAAGTCTGGGTCGATAGATCTACATTTAGCACATAAGTTAGTTTCAAAACACTGACTAATATTTATACTGTTTTTTTTCCAAAAGACTGTGATTAAGTTGTGAAAGAAACCAATGTCTTAAAGTTCAGCACCATGAGGAAATTACAGATGGTGAATCAAACCCATGAGAGCCTCACTAACAGAAGGGAATGGGGCTGTACTTATGAAAACACAATAAAGGTCTAAAAATTCCAGTGTGAATTCTATAGGCTGTTCTCAACCCTTCGGCAAAAATAAGCACCAGGGAAATTTCTGCAGTTGAAAGCCCCAAGACTAGTCTCAAGTTCTACTATTAAATGTTAACATCTGTGGTTATTTTGTATAGTGACTCCAAAAGATCTCTCACTGAATAAATATGATCCATTAATAACAAGTTATTTTTTATGTCGATGTGCAGCCTCATCTTGGCAATTAGAAGATCAGTTTGTGTCATTGAACCATCTTCTCTTCCAAGGTAGCATAGGGTCACTTCCACCCCCTTGTGCACATGGGCACATTAAGTCCCTCATGAACTAGTTATCTCAATTTGCATCTGTCTTCTGGAAGCAAAAGGTGGCCTGGGGCATGTTCTTCCATTGTTGTTTCTTGGTTAAGCATCTCTTGCTCCTGAGAACACTAACTTTTAAAATACAGACACATATATGGCAAGCATAGATGACAGTGACATATGTGTTCCTGATATGACCTACAAGGGAGTATTCATTTCTCTTAGCTTAAAAACTAATTTTAGTCACAACTGAGCAGCTCCACAAGCACTGCAGAGGTAAGAGAGACATAACCAAGACTGAAATAATCGTTGTTTGTAATTGCCCTTCTCACCCTGGCGCCTTACGTGAGTATATTTTGTATTACGAGTATATTTGTATATTTGCATTCTCAGCATATTTAACAAACAACACCTGCATTCAACTGTTTGCTTTGTTAGAAACAGCAAGGCAGCAAACAGCACAACACAAGACCATCCCTGTAGGTGAAAAGGACTTGTCTCTTCCTGAAGGACCTTGATCCAGCTGCAGTATCCTGTTAACTGTATTGATTTTCGAGTTGCTGGGTTTTAATATGATCAGACACGATCCTTCCACGCTTTCCTTGTGCCAAGGCTTGATTTGGTTTCCTGAGAGTACAGGTATTTCCCCACCTTCCTGGGCTGTCCCCAGCAAGATGGATGATCAATGTCTGAACAATGACAGCGCAGTGACAAAATGGCCTCTCAACTCCCTCACTTTCCTTTGTATGATTTGTTACTGTCCTTGTCTGTTTAGTGATGCATTTTATAGTGGCAGCTGATTCTTTCAAGCTTAATAATGCAGCCAAGCTGCTTTCTGACATTATCCCAACATAATCACTATAATTCCTTCCGTTTCCAATATAGGTCAAGTTCTGCCTGGTTCAATAAAATACCATTTTTAAGTAAGCATCATTCATCTTAGGGTGCATTAGTCTGTTTCATTTTGGTAATTGATCTCTATCATTTTTTGTTTGCTTTTCACATTTTCCTTGCTCCTTAATTATCTAATCACACTATGGATTATTAAAAAGCTGAATCCCTGTTAAATAAGGAGACCATATATAGAAATTTCTTTATAGTTTAATTTCCATTCTTTCAGGCTTCAGCGTTCTTGGAGCTGAGCAAAGAAGTGAATTCTGATTTTCAATTATAGGAATAGAAAAGAAAAGGAAATAAAGGGTCTAGTTGTCTTCAAGTCTGAAATTGAACAGAAGCAGAAGTAATTTTAAAAATAAGTGGACTAGCAGAGATAGTGTAGGGGGTTTAGGGATTGAAAATCTGATGTTTTACTCTATGGCATATGATAACTTTTGGAATGTGGAAAACGTCATTAATGTTGGAGAGGGAAACAGACAGCTGTAGGTGGATTGTACCTCTCTTTATTATTAGATGCATCTGCGCCCCATCTCCAAAATGACAGATGTGCAAGTCGAAGAGATTTGTAACGAACAAATTAAAAATAAATACCAACAGGTTTTGTTACCATAAATGGCTTTAGCCTAGAAGGGGCCTCTCTGCCACAGGCAGAGGCTCCTTGGCAGATGAGGGTCCTAAACGTAATGACTTTGCACAGAAGACGTAGCTTTTCAGAAAGTTTCCAATATCTGTGGAAAGGATGCATGATAAGAAATAGCCTGGTCTTCAATATCTTTTGGTGAGTAGTAAAAAATTGCAAAAAGAGGTACTATTTTGTATCCAAAAAAATGAAATTTGCTTAAAATAGTAAAAGCTTACATCTGAATTTAAATTAATTTAAATGTTAAATATTTATTCTTTTCCTTGTGGAACATTTAAGGAAGTCTAAACATAAAATATAAATATATTTAATACATGTACTGATAAATAGCAGAGTATTTATATTCAATGAGTCAAAATTATGTTAATGGAAACAATGCAACCTAAATTAAATTATCAAAAAAAGACAAACCCAAGCTATTTATGTCTGTTTCCTACTGAACATGTGAAGGAAATTGGCATATTTCTGTAAAATATGGGGAGGGGGAAATAGGGAGAGAACATAGGTATATAGAAAATTTTGCAGCCATGTTTCCAGGAGACATTTTAAAATAACACTCTGCTTACTGATGACAGTTGAAAATTGAGATTATACCATGCAAACAGATGAATACTGAATGGAATCATTATATATTACTTATTTTTACTTGTATGCCTGGTGCTCTTACAGCACCATAGACCCAGAAGAAGGAGTGGTGCCTTCCCAAGAGAGAAGCTGGAAGACTTTGATCTCTGACAAGCTTCCTACTCCTTCCAATAAAATAAATATAGAGCAGAGGTCTACCTCTTCACGTTCTGCAGACAACTGCCAAATAAAATTAATACAACCCTTGTCTGATTTAACTTTTTTTCCCAGGTTGGCCTCAAAGAAACTTTTGCCACACTGAAGAGCAATTCAAGATAATGCGATTTCTTACACAGATTAAGTCTTTGACATGATTTCTTGAGAGATCACGTCTTTTGAAGATACTAACAATTTTATGTAAGTGTGCTGTGATTTCCAAGTTGTATCCATGTGGAAATAAAGAGGTGAACTCCTCACTACCAGGGACAGCAATTAGGGTTGTGAGTTCCTGAAACAGCAGCCACTAGCTTTTAGTTGACTTAGAAGATGACTGAAATCAGAATACGAGATGAAGTTGCTGTGCAAGAGGTGATTTTAAAAGTAGCCAAGGCATGATTCAAATAACAAGTGAAGTGGAAACAGAACTGTCTTGAGGAAAAGAAAGCATTGAACTTTAGATTTTCCCTAGCATTTTATTTTATGCACTCCAATTCTTGGAGGCCCAAGAGATTTCATAATTTCTCCAGGGTCACTGCTCCTGTAGGGGAGCTTCTGTAAGTGTAACAGCTTCTTGGTCTGGACACAGACAGAGTCTGACCCCAGGCACCGGAGGAGATGGAGGCAGACTTTTTCTGCTGTTTCCCTGCCATTTGTAATAGTGTGCATGTGACTCGTGCTCCAAGGTATCATAAAGTTTGTCTACAACACCAGTTAAATATGGAAGCTAGCTTCCCTCTTCTAAGATTTGCTGTCTCTGGTGCTCCGGGGACAGCACCAGGGGACTGTGAGGGCCATTCATTATCCCTGTGTGAGACCTTCAGTGAAGGAGTGGGACGAGTCAGATACTCTCCAAATCCTGGCGAAACCTGATGTAATTCTGCATTTTTCTGGATAATAGTGTGGTGTTTGCTTTTGTTTGGAAGAAGCTGCTTCTTTCCACTCTGACCTGTTTATATAAAGGGACAGAATAAACCAGTTTCCAAAGATGCTATTTTTTTTTTCAATGCTGGCTTCCTTCCCCCATTTAAGTCTGTTTTTAATATGCTTTTTAAGACTACTAATGAGTACATTTATCACATTTCCTAAGTATTTCTTTTGTAATTCTCTGACTTGCCTGTTCTGGAAATTGCCACATTGTGCTAAACAATTATTTTAAGACAAAGATATCTGGGGAAAAAAAAGACATTTATTTCCACAAAACTGTTCATTTTTCTTCAGGCTTTCAAGATTTTTTTTTCCTTAGATCTCAAAGTGACCAAGGGTAACTAACTGAAACCAAACCAAATAGTTAATTAAAAATAATAAATGAGGAAAAATCAGATTTATAACTACAGAGGGAGAAACTGGCTAGCCTTCATTCTGTCTAGTAACAATTTTTAGTAGACTAATCAGGATAAAACAGGTGAATTTAGACATTCTTGCAGTTAAATATAGGGAAATACAGGGAAATATAAATATCTCTTTGACCAATGGTATCTCCTTGTAAGGGACTGAAAAAGTTAAGCTATTCGGATAGCATAAAGCAAACGTGCACCATAATCCCCTAAGTGCAAGAAAGAGTAAAAATGCCAAGAACACATGAATTTTCACATGAAATATTCTAAGACAAAACTGCTGGAAGTCTCTTAAGGCAACAATGGCTGTAAATTAGTATATTACATGTATAGAACCTTGCTGTCAAGAAATACTGGGAAAAAATTAATAAAAATAATTATTTTCATCTTTTCACAATTTAAAGAATAGCAGAAAGGAAACTTATGACTTGTCTTCTTGTTTTGCATTTATTGCTAGTGGTACTGTACTCAGTACCTGCGGCAGAGCAATAATCAAAATGAGGCAGTTTATCCTACCAGCTGCTGACATTCACCCCCTGCTTCCTCCATCTTCCTAGGCTGCAGCTGGGCTCCTCCGATGACTGGTCCCTGGGGTAGTTGTGTGCTGAATAACTACATCATTTCTTCTCTCGCCTTTTTATCTCCTCCTATCTTGACTGAAATGCCACCATTTTCACGATGGTGGCAGTTTGATTACTTTCTGTCCTCCTCAAGATTTACACTAAATGCTGTTATTCTTGACTGATAATGTCTAATTCATCCAAATGTGAAAAGAGAGGCTGTATGGTCCACATCTTGGTCATCTCTTACCTCTCACTGCAACCTGGTTCTCTCTAGCTTCCTCTCATACAGATACCTCTTCTTTCTGAAGATGGGCTGAGGAAGAAAAAGTCTGTATTACTTATCTTCCTATGAATGTATGCACCCTTGTTTCCTTTTCCACACTTTTGTCTCTGTTTTTGCATTAAAGCACCTCAGTTCTGAAGTTCTGCACCTCATTATGCTCTAATCAGCAACTTTTATCCGTGAAAGAGAAACTGGATATTTTTCTGAGTAATTCCAGAAAACATCCGTTCACTATTCACCATCCATGAAATAGGAAAGCAGAAGGCTAAAAACTAGTAAGAAAGGAGTAGAAAATAGAAAACTTTAATAAGTCATTGCCAAATTCAGCAATGCACTCACACCTAGAAAACTTCATGGAGTTTTGATTAATCAGTGTTAAAAAGAAAATGGTAAAACTAGAAAAAGTAAAAAATTACATAAAACAATATTTTTAAAATCATATATATATATATATAAATTCATGAACACCACAGAGAAAATGTATGAGGAATAATTGTTGACTGTTTCCCACAGTACAAGAACTGAGGGACATCAAATGAAATGATCAGATGACAGATTAAAATCAAAGGAAATACTTCACAAGCTGTTCTTAAATTGTGGAATTCATTGCCACAGCATGTGTGCAAAGGGTGTTGAGAAAGCTGAAAGTACAAGTTTGCTCAAAAAGGAATTAGAAAAATGATTGGAAATAAAACCTACCAAGACCATTAGATAGTAAGGTGTAGTTGCATCTGTCTGTGAAAGTTCCTGAGCATTATCATTCTTATTTTCTTTCCTTCCTTCTTGCTTGTACTCCTTTTCTTTTCCTCTTCCCTTCCTGCAGGTCAGCATTCCCACTGTAATCCTCCCATACCCTTCACCTCTTTTATTGGCATTCCTGAGTATTGATTTGTCCTGAAAACACACCATGATAAGCCTTAGACTTTTAGTGTATATGTCAAAACCTGAACTGAAACATCAACTGATTTTCCTAAGGTGTCATCCTTTTCTAGCATTTGCAGATTGCTGAGAATGCCTTCAGGGATGAAGAAATCTGGCTGTATCTTCCAGCTTCATAACATCATGCTTACACCTCACAGGCTTCCTTGTGGCAGCAGAGATCAATATGAACACAGAAATAGGAGAAAGAAATAGGAGATGGATGGGTGCACTCTGCATTCGGCATTGATCAGAGAATGAGTTTTGTTTCTGAGTTAATGCAGAAAAAGCAAGACAGTGATGGAGATATCTGAAACCCTGACCAGAAGACCTTTCACGGAAAAGAGGCTTCATGCTTATGCCAGAGAGGGATGCTTCTGATGGAGTGCACAACAACGTGGCCCAACATCTGTCTGGTGACAGGATGTTCATGTGGCACCTGAGCATGGCACCTGGCACTCTCTGTCAAGCAGCCTGACACACCCATCGCACAGGACAGCACTGATCTCTTCATTGATGTGGTGGGCATACATCCAGTCACCCCGAGCCAGCTGTCACTCCTGGAAAAACTTGTCCAGCCAGCAGCTGGCTCTCTGCTGATCTGAAGTCTCTCTCTGAAAGAACATGGCAGAGCCTTTGTGAAGGAAAAAGGCGCACAGATAAGGTGGATCCTGTCAGTGTCTCATGGGATCCAGGCTGTGAACCTGGTGAGTCTGCATTGTTGTGCTGCTTCCCATTCTGTGCACAAGGCAGAGGAGAGGAAAAACTGCAAGTGCAAGCACTGACAAATGGAGGCTTCCCCGACATGCTCAGTATATTTCTTATGGCCAGATAAGGCTAATAGGATTGAATATTATTGAATCACAGTTACCACCCCAGATTATCTGCCCTAAGATATTGATTGATCTCAGTACCTGCTGCAAACACATATCTTCATGAACAAGCAACCATTCACTGACATGGCAAATTATAAATATGTTTATGTGACGAAGGAGTAGACAGATTTTCCTTAATATATGAGTACATTGGTGCCAGACTCATTTTGGCTGTGCACTGGGACAGCACGAGGAACAATGGTCATAAACTTAAACATAGGAAATTTCACCTCAACATGAAGAACTTCTTTACACTGAGGGTGGTAGAGCACTGGAACAGGCTCCCCATGGAGATCACAGAGACATTCAAAACCACCTGGACATGTTCCTGTATAGCCTGGTCTGGATGACCCTGCCTTGGCAGGGGAGTAGAACTGGATAATCTTCAGAGGTCCCTTCCAACCCTAACAATTCTGTGATTCTGTGATTTTCCACAATTACAGAAATTCAGATATATGCCCTTATTCCTAAAGAAGTGCATATATACAGTCAGCTATTTTGTCAGTAGTCTTTACTTATTATTTTCTCTCAGTGGAATCAATGACTCTTTACTTATACTACCAGACAAAAGGTGCCCAGTACTGAACACATCTGTTTAACAAGCTTTGCAAGATAAATCTTGCAGAATATATATTTGGAAGTACATTTGCAAGGCAGCTAAATGCTCAAGTTTTTCTTTTAGCTTTCAGTGTGCTTTTGTGTATTTCAAGATCAAGGAGATTTATGAGATTTAAGCTCACTGAACTAGAAGAAAGGGGACAGTGTTACAGCTAACAGCTGATGATTTGACCTCTGCTCATCTTTGTAGAGTCTCTGCTTGGAAAAGAAGGAGTTGAAATTAAACAAAGATGACTTAAAAGTATAACTCAGCTACTTCCATCATACAGTATATTTGAGGCTATGAAAGGACTTAACATTCAAAAATAACCCTAATAAGTGTCCTTGAAAAATAATTGTATCGAATTATTAATCTACATTAAATAGATTGGTTTGACTTGTACCGCAGCTGCCTGCAGCAAATGCCTACATTACTGAGAAGTTCAAGACTCTGGAGAAATGTAATTTACATACCAGTCTTTAAGTACTGCTAAGACTAATTGTCTTTGGGAGAGGGATGTAATACTGTCAGTGTGTTTCTGAGTTATCACCTTGTTAGTAAGTGTTGAAGAGGTTGAAGGTGCTCAGGATGCAAAGTCGATGAGAAATTTTCCTGGAAAAGACAGATGTCAGAGTAGCCACCTAGTAGCAGTAACTGAGGATGGGAAGAGACCATGAACTAGATTTTGCCTTCTTTCTGGAAGACAGTGACATAGGTTATGTAGGAAAACAGAGTCCCAGGAATGGCAGGGACAGATTTACTCAGGGACATTTCCTGGCTCAATGGCTATTCAGTTCACGCCTGTGAGAAGGGCAAGGAACTACACAGTACAGCTTGTGAAGGAAGGCTGAGTCTACAGAACAGCATGATTTCCCCTCTTTAATGGGCAAGGAATCATAGTCAGAAGAGAATGTTCCCTCTGCATTTGTAGCAATCCACTAATAAAGACAAGCAGGGGGGAAATCAAGCCATTCAACCACTTTTTTAAAAAGTAATTACTATAAATCAAAAAACCTACGAGATATTTTTGTGTCATTTAAGTTAGTCAGTTACTGATTCCTCATTGCTCCCCAAACACATACCAGAAAGTGATAATAATTTGTAAATTTTTTTCTATATTTTGAGCAGCGGGGGAAGAGGATTTAAAAAAACCCCAACAACACAAAACAGAAAGAGCAAGCCACCATGGGAAAAGGCTACCAAAATCAATATTCTACCAGGGGAACCTTATAAGAAAGATGAAGTCCATGAGCCTATACTTAGTTAAGTCAGTGACAAAAACTCCTACTGGTCCTAATGAGACAGGTGGGCCAAATGGGAGACAAACCAATTCAGGGCTGTGTGTAAAGGAAATGCAGGGAACCAGGGTGTCCTCAGCCTACAGACAGCAAAGGAAGCTCTCACCTGTGACAACAGACTTCCCAGACAATAGTTGTATAAAATGGAGAAGAGGAAGAAAAATGATGATGTGTTAATCAGGAGCATAACACCATATTTCCTTTGGTTGTTTGTGCAATCTCCTCCAGGGACTTATCTTACACATAAAATACTTTGAAAAGACAGGTGGCCCAAGTGAGGAAAAGTGGGCACTGCAGTGCACAAACCAGCAGTTTGACAGCAAGCGGCTGGAATATTTTGCATAATATCTATTTTAAGCTTCAATAACTAAGCTGGCATTCAGAAGTGTTTCTCTTCTTTCTCTTTCTTTTATACTAGACTCTATGTTATGGAGCAACTTTGAAAGAGTAATAGTTAAGTTTCTGACAAATATCAATGTCCCTCCAACATTTAGTGAAGACCCAGTGCCTTTACCCACTGAGATTTTTCATCTGCTTCATGAAAATAAGCAGACTAGGACATGACACATGAAGCACTAACAGATTTACAGTTGTAGCTGAATTTCCATGAACATTCTGCTGCTTTCAGCATGCATAGCTTTGCCAAAAAAGCAATCTCAGCGAAACAGTGCTCACCTAGCAGGATTTTTTATATATATATGTAAAAGAACATGAAAAAGTTGTGTTTCCTTTGTCCTTTTTTGGAGAAGGCAGACAAAAGGGAAGGCTGATACCCTGATGTCATAGAAGGTGCCTGTTCAAATCCAGGCCAATGTGTTCTGCCCAATTTTTGTAGAGTTCTTGTAGCTGGATGATGCTGTGATGGAAAAACAGTGATAAATCTCCAGGCAAACTACAACTTGAGTGTATAGCCAGTGACAGAATGAGCACAAAGACAGATTTGATCTCTATAAGTAGTCTCTGACGATTTAAGAAGAGCAATCCCCAAGCAAAGTCACTAGGAGATGTTCCAAGGTCTGAGGATCAGACTGCCCTGCCATGAAGTCCCAGTGAGCAGCAAGTAGCTCCACACCATGGGATGATGTGCTGCAATAAACTGAGATACAACAAGAAACAGTGACTTTATAGCTCATGGGTTGGATTTAACCTCTAGGTTGGTACTGCCAGGAAGAAGACAGTGCAATAGCTGGGGCATTGCTGGCAGCTCTCTGCAGTGGTGATCCATTCAGTGATCCACCACGCAGCAATGAAATGGCACACATGGAGGAGCAGCATTCCAGCTTGAAGTTGCTGCATCTGGTCACCAGCACTGCTTTAATGCCTCTCAGACCACGTCTCATCTTCCTGCAAAAAAAAAAGGCACAGAGTAGGATTCCATCACATAACAATCTTCTCACATTTTCTTAAGTTAGTTGAAACAGGCTTTTAAAAGAAAATGTTACACTTCTCTTGAAATGTAATCAGCCCAACACACAACAAGGTCGCTGAATGATGAAAAAACAAGGGAGTTTGTCAGGACATGCCCATATGAATGAAAGTAATGCCATTAACCAAACTAAGCTACACAAAAGCAAAAACACCAAAGGGAGAACTTAAATCTGACATAAAACCTGATTTGTATTTTTTGGTTTTTTGTTTTCGTAAAATTATTTTCAGCGTTACATAGAGGGAGTTTCTAAAAACACATCTAAATTAATAATTTTCTCCATCTTGTGGTACCAAAAAATCTGCTTTTTATCTTGACAACACTCTTTGGAAATGTTCCTCTTTTGAATCCTTATTGCATATTTGGAGAGAAACTGGCA
The DNA here is from genome assembly GCA_013400975.1 of Atrichornis clamosus. Classification (NCBI taxonomy): domain Eukaryota; kingdom Metazoa; phylum Chordata; class Aves; order Passeriformes; family Menuridae; genus Atrichornis; species Atrichornis clamosus. The sequence continues at coordinate 163,411 of WBMZ01002014.1, forward strand.
TGCAAATAAGCCATTTCTGACAGAAGATCACAAACTTTTTTTTCCAGATGTCTTTTAAATATCCTATTTCTAACAACTTTACAAGCTATTCAGAGACCTCAGCTTCTGGAATTGGTAGCTTTCAGTGGTGCATCTCAGAATAGAAATTCAGAGTGTGCTGAGCCAGCAGCCACTGACATGCCCTGAAAGGACCACTTGATGGGCCAAATCCTGAGATCTGGGAAGTGTTTGTATGTTTCATTCACTGCTGCAGCTGTTCAATTACCCTCAAGAGCAAAACCCACTTATTTTGTGATGGCTGAACATTCAGCATTTGCTTGGAGAAAGAAATTATCTCCCACGGGGGGGACAGATGTCAAACAGAAGGTATTTTTGAGATTAATAATTATTTTTGTTAATGAAAATAGTTTGTCACTCTTCTTCCTTGGCCCCTCACACATTTTCAATATTGCCCCCTTTTATGATCAGATTTTTACCTCTGAAAGATTTCTTTTGCTGCAACTATTTGGGAACTGATCTATCTCGTGTTTGGATTTATTGAACAGAGTGGGTAAACTCTCCTAATTTAATGGTGACTAACGGACATCTGCCACGTCATATGACCAACATTATTCTGTTTTTGTGGGAAGATGTGATTCCATTTCAGATCCTTAAGCAATTCAAATCACCCTATACAGAAGATATTTTGTCTTTTCGGCCTTTTTTTTCGTCCCTCTGAAGAGATATTGAATCCCATAAAAAATGTGATCAAGGGGGCTGCTTTTAACTAAAACATAAATGAAATCTGTTTGGTGTCTGATGAAATGCAACAGAGTGTGAGTCTGAACTCACTTTGCTAACCTGTAGTGCTTTGCAAGGACTACTCATTTCAATAGAATTAAAATTGTCTGCCAAGCTACCAGCACAAAAAAAAAAGAAAAGAAACAATCTCCTGTGAGAAGTTTTAGCATAGGTTATTGACAGGTTGGAGCCTATTTAGATAACATTAATCAATGCATCTTGGCAACTGCCAGATGGGGTACTGTATTTCCTGGTGGCTTTAAAGGGTATTTTAGAAAATGCTAGAAAGCAGAAAGCATTTCCACATAGAAAAAGAAAGTGGCAGTAGATGATTAAGACAAACAACTCGAGGAGCTGGTTTTGGGCACTGTGGGTCAGCTACCCACTCATGCGTTATGTTTTCTGTCTCCAAGAAGAGGCTTTCAAAATGTTAGTGTATATTTGGGGCCTCTTTTCAATATCTTATACTTATTTTATTATATTATTATGCTAAATTTTAATGGTTTAATAATAATATAAATATGGTAAATTTAATTAATCATTCATTACCAAATATTTATTATAAAAGATTAATGTTTGCACTATTTAATGATTTTACCACTTCCGTGTTGGAAAGGTAAATTTACAAGCTGATATACAGAAAGAATGAGCACATTCTGCAGCTGAAGGACCCTCCAGTTTGAGCTGCAAAGGCAAGATGCTGGTGTAGTCTGTGGAGCAAATAGACAGAATATGACTGTACTCATGCACTCAGGCAGACAGGCACCTAACTTGGCAGCTGAAGCATCCTTTGAGAAAGATCTCAAGAAAGTGAACTTGGAAATCTGCAAAGTGGCAATAAAGCAAGGACGGCCATGGCAAAAAAATGCTATGCAAGATAGCACACTTGGAACCAGCCTGGATGGGATCCCATTCTCTAGTCACTTCCTTCATGTGTTGCCACAACATGGTTTTCCCTGAAAAAGCTATTATGTTTTTATTGAGCTAATGAACAAATACAGGATAAGATCTGAAATTATAATTTGCAGCAAACAGGGTTGTAAGTGGTAGAAATACAGGTATGTTTGCATCTGTGATTTGCATCATAAAGAGTGAGCATGTTCTCACAGACCCGACTGTGAGTCGTAGGTCTTGAGGAGCAAAGTTCCTGTCACTAACTTTGGGCATCAAGCCCTGCAAACTTAATAATCCTGTAGTGTGTTTTAATGGAATTAACTAGCTAAACAAAGAGCCTCGAGATGGTACCACACTACCAGCCCCAGGTTGATAACTCCCATGTTGATCTGGGGGGAGGACACAGGCTGTTGTGGAGCACTGGCTTAGGGACTGCAGCTTTAACAGTGCTCCCTGAGGCTCTGCCTTACTGGATCAAGTCTTACTGTGAAGTGTGTGCATGGCATCAGCCCTTCTAAAAACGCATTTCAAAACTGTGTGGCTTTCAATGAAAAAGTAAGAGCAGCACTACAGCACTCTGATTTTTGAGTGACAGCACAGCTCTGTGCTTCTGGCCTACTGCACTGAGCTTCTGCTTCACGCCCGCACCAGAGAGAAAGGTAGAGCTTTTGCAGACTATTGCAGCACACTCTATGGACCCTCCATAAATTATTGATGGGCTTATTTTCCATGCATGCATGAGCAACACACCTTATCTTTCCCTTTAGAGCTTAGGTGAGACTTGTTCATAATACAGCTTTTGCTAAAAATGTACTGGGCATGCACAAAACATCGTTTCCAAAGGCTTTTAAGATGAAAATCAAAAGTGTTCATTACTAAAACACTGAAATTTCTCTGCTAAATTTTAAATTTCAATCCACTCTTGCTTCAGTATTAGAAGTGTCAAAAACCACCTCTCCCTTTCACACTATATAAGAAAAACCCTATCTGTTCCCTTTCTCTCATGTGAAAACAGCAGCTTGCTTTTTACCTTGAGTTTTGGGTCAACATCATATTTGGGGAATGTTAAGTATCAATCTGAGAAATACAGGGTTCAAAAACTACAAAGCAGCTGGAAAACAGAAAGCAAAAAGGAAATACCTAGACAAGCATTGTTATTGTATCTAACATTCCTTATGTTGTAAATACTAGATGAACTTAAAAGAAAAAACCCCAACACATCTATTATCAATGTTACTTCCAACGAGGGAGTTGTAGGGAGGATGAGAAAGCTCCACAATGACCTGCATGGAGCAGTACATTACGCAGGGCAGTATAGTGGCAGATCAATCCCTACAGAGCTGCTTTTCCTTGTGCCATGCAGTAAAGCACGCAACAGAAGCCTTTCTGGAAGGATGTGGAGAGCACTCTTAATACGACTGGTTTGGTCATACGGATTTCTTCCCTGCAAGGTAGGGACATCAAAAGGTGACGTGCTTGAGAATCAGCCCGATCCATGATCCCTCCCAGGGATGGGACTGTCCCTCCCTGCCCTCTTCTCAGGGGCTTAGGAGGAAACAGTCCACTGGCTCCAAGTCATTATTGTTTTCAGTCTTGATGAAGCCTTTTTCCCAGGTTTTCCTATTCACCTAAGGCAGTGCAATAATGTAAAAGGGAACTGAAGCCTAATTGGCCTCATGCTGGATAAACAACTCGACTCTGACTCTACAGACTCCATTTAGTGGCCCATTGAGATGGAAGACAGTTTGAAATTCAGATTCTGGGTGGCACTTACAGAACAAGGCATTAGAAAAGAATAATTTTGTAATTTGATTAAATATTATTCCATCTTGATGTATATATGCTATGAAAGGACCAGGCATACACCAGGGCTTAAGTCTACAAACTCTGAAATCAATAGGAAGTGAGGAAGCTTAGGTAAGAGACAGAAATGTCAATCGTCTGTTGGATCTAGGCCAAGGTTTGACAGTGTCAAATGCGGTGCAAGATGGCACAATACCCTTCCTCAAAGAGCTATGAAGAATAAGTTACCAAGAAGTGAGAAACACAGGATTTCCCACTATCATAGTCTTAACCTTGAAGATTGGCAGGGTCAGAAGGCACATACAGAAGACACCTTTGCTGTTGCAATAAAACCAGAAAACTTCAAGGAAAAAAAATCCCAATCATTTTCTCTGTAGGAAAATTAAAAGTGGATCCACAGGTTGCCATGGCTACAGAAGTCCATTTACTCTAGTAGTGTTTTCTAGCAGCTAAACACAAGTTTAAGTGATTAAGGAGAAAACAGAGCTATGTTTATAACATTCCATTAGGTTTATATAATTAGATCTTTCAAGTGCAAACCACCACTGGTGACTGTTTTCTCGACTGTTTATGAAAACCCAATGGACTGATATAACCATATTTAGAACTACCCATCACAGCTCTGTGCCTCTGCAATCATTTGGGATCAAATGACCACTAGCATGTCATACATGGCAATTTTCACAATCCAGAACCCTCATTTTGTGTTACAGTAATCCAATCAGCAGTTTCTATGGCTGGTCTGAGAGGAACACATGAAAAGCTAAGTCTTAGAGCATAAGGCAAGCTGAAACCTTAGGCATGCAGCCCTGTGTGGGAGCCTCTAATGTTCTGCCTCAGAAAAGTGATCTTATCTTCCCATGCACGCATGAAAGATCAAAGCAGTTTCTCTGCTTGTGGGACAGGCAGAAGAGGGTCTTGTCTTTGTAATGACTTAAGCTGAAACAACAGAAACTGCATGTGTATGTATGGCAGGAGACTCCATCCTTAAAATGTCATGTTGGATTAGTAGATGAAAGGATCAGTCCCATCTCTCTCTGTTGATGCAGTGGTCTCCTCCCAGAGCTCCTAAGTCCAGCACTCTTAAAAGAAATGAAAACCAAAGTTCTGACACCTGCATGCCATTAGGAGGGAGGGTCCCATTAGGAGGGAGGGTGTGCATGAGCCAGCTGTGATGGGATCCTGTTTTTGGTGCAAAGCATGCAAGAGTTGGGAGACATTGTCTTTGCTGCTAGAGAAAGGCTATGTGGGTTTCTTCAGTCTCTGGACTGTTTCCATGAACAATTTTACTTGGAGTCCATTCTGATAAACCTTCTCTTTCTGTCCTGGGCTTTGGCACAATCCTTCCAGCTGTTGTGTTTCACAGAAAAAAACCAGCAAATTTGAAGACATTTGAGTGTCCACGGACAATACCATAGAATTTGGATGGTGAGGTGAATTCTACATTATCTGGAGGGTAATTATCTCCATCCTTCCACAAAACAAAAGTTTGTTTCAATGTCTCTAGAACCTGTCAACATACTTAAAGTGGATTTTTTCACTCTTAAAAACCATTGTGTGAGAAGGTCAACAAAGGGCATCCTTATATTTTTGTTTCATGGGAACTGCATATAAAACAGACGTTTATGAAGAAGAGTCTGTGCTTCCCCAGCAAAATGGATTCATGAGGTTCAAGCTGGTTGCTCATCATTGCCAGCAAGAAAAGTTCTGCATATCCAGTCATGTCTTCTTGTCAGGGTATTCTGAAGACACATGGTAGCATGGATCAATTAAAAGGATAGCTTGGCCTACAGAGCTATGATTTCTGATGACTAGTGAGATGAAATGACCCCAGTGCAATGACCAACTTACAGGCTAAGCTGGCAGAACTCACAATAAAAAAAAAAATCCATTTGTATATAAACTTAGCAATTTTTAAATATAATCAATAAGACACTTTTGACATTTTTCAAAGTAGAAATGCAACTTAAATCTCACCCTTCAAAATACACTGGGCTTTCCTGTTTACTTAAAGATGCACAGGAGATGGATTATTGTCTGGATTTGCCTGTAGAGAACTTTAAAGTTTTAATGAAGTCATTGTAATTTAAAAAATCTCTGAACAGAACATAAGACTGATCTTTTAAATACCTGCACAATTCAGCTTTTGTAATTTTCCATGTTGCACTAGAGTTCTTGAGAATCACCAGGACATTAATCTTCCTTTTCTGAAGACTGAAACATTCAATGTTAGAAAATTTGTTAAATCTGTAGCATTAACAGATCTTCAGATCAACCTATACTGAACATTTGCATCAAAAAATGTAAATAATATGCCGACATGACCCCCCCCAATTGCATGTGATCAGTCCAAAGAATGCGATTACTGTGTATTTTGAAAGCACTGCTGTGAAAGGAGGCTCGATAGCTCCTATTGCTGTTGGCAAGAAGGGAGGGATGGACAGTCGTTCTAATGAGTGTTTGTACAGTAACCTGCACAGCAGGATGCCCAATAACAAACAATAAACCTTGATCAGAGATTTCAAACATTCCTGTAACATCAGACAGACCGTTCTGACTGCTGCATAACCAGCGGCATCAGCTGCTGTATGAAATCCTTAGATTACTCCAGGGATACTTCCGAATCACGTTTAACTAACCCAATCAGGGCACGGGTGTTTCCACTTCCCTCGTTTTCCTTATGCCACAATATTGCTTTGAAATCCGGGGCAATTTAGGGAAAATGGTTACTTCACGCTGTACTCACTAGAGAATCCAAACCCTGCCCCGGAGGCGCTCAGCCCCGCACCCTGCAGTGAGCTGATGGGCAGGAGCATGTGTGTCCCCCCAGGTCAGTGCAAAGCCTCCATGGAGCCCAAGCCGGGTGGCAGGCCCAGCAGCCAGCAAGCACCCGGTGCCAAGTGTCCCACAGCCGGGCGCTCCAGCACCTTCCCCACTTTCCTGCAAGGGCTGCCCCAGCGGCGGAGCTCCGTGTCCTGCTTTGCGGCAGCGACATCAGGGCCCCGACTGCTTACGCCGTCCTGCATGACGAGCTGTGTGGCCCCGGCCACGCCGCCGGTGCTCGGACCCACTGGGTCAACACCTCAGCGCCTTTCTCCTCCGAGCCCGCGGGAGCCCTTCAGCCTCCCCCGGCACGGCCGGCGCTAGTGACAGACCCGCAGGCACCGAGGCCAGCGCTCCTGCCTCATCCTGAGCGGCTCCAGCACCGCGGCGGAGAACAGCTCCGACCGGGACCGGGGGCGGGAGCTGGAGTTGGAACTGGAGCGCTGCTGGGCGCAGGTACCCCCTCCCAGCGCCGGGGCGCAGCGGCGGCCCCGCAGCAGCCGGTGCTGTGGTTTTAAATGGGCGGAGCGGTGGCGGGCGCGAGGCGGGCGGTGGGCGGCCCGCGCTGGCCCGCGGCGCCCATATAACCCCACCTCCCGGGCGCGGAGTGCCGCGGCAATTGGCTGGATGTGGTACTTGGAGATGTTGAGCTGGCTCCTTCCCCCCATGTCCCTGCACACACACAGGGGCGGGTGGTGCGGGCGGGAGCGGGAGGCAGGGCTCAGCCCCGGTGGCAGCGGCGGGGCTTCCCCTACTCGCTGCCTGCCCGCCGCCGTGCCCGAGCCGCTCCTGCTGCTGGGCTGCTGCCTGCGGCCGCAGGACCCGGCTGAGCCGGGCCGAGGGGAGCGCGGGCGGCTGCTGGCGGCGGCCGAGATGATGGCGGAGGGCGGCGGCGGGCCGGCGCGCAGGAAGGCGCTATCGCTGCTGGAGGCGGCCCGATCCCGCTACGAGAGCCTGCAGATCTCCGACGACGTCTTCGGGGAGTCGGGCCAGGACAGCAGCGGGAACCCCTTCTACAGCACCTCGGCCGACTCCCGCTCCGCCGCCTCTTCCCAGGACGAGGAAGACGACGAGGAAGACGAGGGGCGCCCGGAGGGGCCGAGCCCGCGGGGCAGGGCGGCCCGGCCGGCTTGTGAGTGTGCCAAGGGCACTGAATGGGGCCGCGTAGCTCAGAGCCGGGCCCATTGTGGCCGCCGGGCCGGCGCTGAAAGGAGCCGCCGAGGAAGGTAGCGGGAATAGGCGCTTATTGGATTCGGGAACAAAAGGTGTGGCAGGGAGGCGAGGGACAAAGGGGCCCCGGCGCCGAGATTGACGTGCCGCTTTGCCCCCCACTGAGGCCCAGGCCCGGCGCTTTATGCGCGGGGGCTGCAGAAACGTGCTGGGTTTTGTTCCCCTTTCTGGGAGCGCAAGGGAAGAGGAGGGGGGTCCGCGGGCCGCTGATTAGGGCCGGCCGGGCCGGACAGCCTGAATGCCGGGGCATTATTGCTACATGTTCAGCCATTTCGCTCGATTGCAGGGGGAGGGGGCGGCCGAGGCCCCCGATCCCCACGGTACCAGCCGCGGGGTCGCCCGTCCCGGGCCGCCCCGTCCCGCTGTCGCCGCCGCGGCGCTCTCGGGGCGCTGGCGGCCCCGCT